>PJEM01015146.1:0-31450 GCA_004023845.1 Helogale parvula | reverse complement strand
TGGGTTGGGTGGGTGGTAAGTAGGCGGGTGGATGGGGGCTGGACAGCTAGGTGAATGGGTGGGAGGGCGGATGGTAATGGTGGATGGGAGAGAGGAGAGGAAAAAAGGTAGATGGGAACTCTGTGACGTCCCAGAGAAGCGTGAGCTGTCCCTTCCTCTGTGGCCCCACAGAAGCCCCCTCAGCAAGGGCCTGGCCGAGAGAACTCTTGCCCAGGACCCACCTAACAAGATCAGGCAAAGACCTAACGAGAGGAGAGAAAGAGAATGGGGAGGGAGACAGATGGGCAGGGAGGACAGAGGGCAGCGAGCTGGACAACATGGCGGGCGGACAGGAGATGGAAGGAGGAGGGGAGGGGAAGGAGCCAGCCGTGTCTGTGCGGTGGGGGCCGGGGAGGGGACGGAGACAGCAGCCCACAGCTGGCCTGACCGACCCGGTGATGACCCGGACGCCGGGCCGTGGCATGGAAGCCTGGCGGAACAGTAGGACGCCACCCGTGCTCCTGGTTACGCACAGCGACGGTGACCCGGGCAGCAGAGGGCCCGTGGCTCCCAGCGGATGGTCCACACGGGACGCCGGAGGGCAGGGGTCAGCGTCCACACATCCAGGCAGTGCACCACTGCCGACCTCGGAGCGACGCTGGCCCGGAGGAACCCCAGGGAAAGCCCAGTCTGCGAGTGTGGCCCACGCGCGAGGACCACGGAGCCGGGCTTCCAAAGGCCGGGCCCAGATGCAGATGTGGCTCAGAAGCCGCCCAGGAGTGACCCTCACGGCCATCGGGTCTTTGGCCTATGGGACACCTGGGACGAGGGCCTGCCTTCTGCGACCCGCCTCCGTGCCCCTGGAGCGCGGTCCTGCCCCCTGGCCGAGGGAATCGGCCCCCCGCCTCCGCAGGAAGCCTGCCACCTGGACTTGGTGCCCTGCTGCCCCGGGACCAGCTCCCTCCTCCGGCCTCACGGAGCCCGGCCCGCCCCTCCCCAGCCCCCTCCTGGCCCCGGAGGGTCCGTTCCTGGTCCGCGGTCACCACACCCTCCGCACCTCGGTCCTGCGCATCCACAGCCTTCGAGGCTCTCCCTCCCCTGCTCTGCCCTCCCCTCCCTAGTGAGGCCGTGCCCCCCGAGCCCAGCCCAGAGCCCCGGATGAAGCAAAGGCAGAGTGCACGCTCCCGTGGCAAGGAGGGAAGGATGCAGACATGCGGCCACCAGGGCCCCCCAGGAGACGATGAGGTGTTTGTAAAATGCATGTGGGGAGGAAGAGGGACTCCCATGGGGGTGCAGAGGCCCCCACTGTTGGTGTGAAAAGGGGATGTGCTGAGGCACCTCAGGGCACGGCCTGTACTGGTCCAGAAGGGTCGCCAGGGCAGGGCAACCCTCGGCACGGCGGGAGGGGTCAGAGCCTTAGAGGGAGCGGGCAGGAGCCCAGATTCCAGCGACCGCACTCTGGCCCCGGCCCCAGGCCCCTGGCACACCCGCCTGCCCGGAAAGCTTGCGGCAAGGGCCCGGGATGGACGGTGCTCCAGCACCCGGCTGGGGACCTGGCCCATGAGGATGGTGTCCATGAAACCAGGTCCCCCTCTGGAGCGGCTGACACACGTCATGCACGTGAGGGAGGCGGCGTCTCCCTACCGTCTGTCTAGAACCAAGGAGACCATAAGTGGGTTTTCCCACAATGTGAGGCCCCTTGGAGGACGATACTCCGCATTCTCGTGGCACAAGAAGAGACAACCGTTAAACACAGGGGGGAGATCGACCACGCTAGCCGCGTGGCCCTGGCCCGGTCGCCCAGCATCTGGAAACCTCAGGGTTCCCATCTGCGAGGTGGGGTTGATGGCGGGAGCCGGGCTGTCAGGAGAGCTGAATAAACTAACGCGTGACAAGCATCTAACAACCGGGCCGGACGTGTTATCGGACGCAGGAAACACGACTCATTTTATTATTCCTCACGTTCACGGGAGACTTCCTCGCACAATTCGCTTTCTCCGAATGAACTCCGGCTTCCTGATTCCTGCGAGGAAGCCAGCGGCGCTGGAGGAGTGAGGTGCCTGAAGGCCACGCACTTAGGGGTGAGTCATGTGCCCGGGAAGCCCCGGGAGCCGCGGGAGGCGCCCGCACGGGTCTCGCGTCACCCCAGCTCCTCGGGCCTCCTGGCCCTGAGCAGAGGGCTCCAGAGTCAGTGAGCTCCCCGCCGCGGCTTCCTCCGGGTCGGTCGCCAGCCAGCTGCGGAAACCAGCCGCCTGCCAGCCGGCAGGACTGCGGCTGCCTCGGCCTGTTCATTTCATGGGATTCACGAGAAGTTGTCCTTTTGAACTAGCAGGGTTTCGGGTGTTGATCGCAGGCCTATTAGCACAGACACTGTAATAATGAATTGAAATTTACATCGTGTGTAATCTCATTAATTGTGCGATCATATCAAGTTTGACAGTTTTATGCATTGCTCAGGGAAAATAGTCTAATACATGACATTAAAGATCTTATCCAGGTTAATTTGCCTTAAAACGTAGTTACTACATAATTTTTCATTCTCCATTTTAGATGCTGTGGTTTAAGCACACGGAGCTCTGATCTGGGAGGAAAGTATCCACACTTACCCACGAGTCCAAGAGGCATTCCTCGCCTCTCCGCGGAAAAGGGGGGCGGTGGAAATAAAATGGGATTTGGAATCTCTCGGATGAATTCTCCCACTCTGCTCCAACGTACTGTGTGACCTTGGACAAAATGCTGAACCTCCCTGGGCCCTGAGTCCCTCACCTGCAAAGGGGTGCGGGACCCTCACTGGATTGTCGGAAGTTTGAAACAGGTATACAGATGCCTGGCACATAGTAGGTGCTTTTCATTCTCATTCCCAATCACATCCCCCAGCGCTGGCATAAGGGAAGTCTGCTGGAAATGGATCCAGGGTTGCCAAGGACACCACATGGGCAGAACCAGATGGACAATGCCAACAGATAAGCCAGTACCAAATCAGATCCAAACAGTGGGGGGCTGGGGCAGATGCCCCTCCTCAGACGGGTGATCCCAAGTGGTCCCGGACGGGGGGGACCTGGAGAAGCTGTCAAGACATTTCCCTTGGGTCAAAGGCCTTATCCTAATGAAATGCTACTCAAGAGGCATTTATGTGGCACCTAGCTGGGCTGGTCATAGCTGTCCACAGGCACTAAATTTTACTAAATTTTTTCAAAGATTAGTAGCTAAAGACAGTGCTGCATGACAGGAATAATAATCATCAATATTATTATAATATTCCTCATAGGATCTTACTCGTTTAGCCAACAAATATTTGCAGAGCACCTAATACTCTGTGCAAGCTCTGTGTTAGGTGCTGGGTGTGATGGGCTGGGTAGGTTTGACATGATCCTTGTCCTTATGGAACTTTCAAGCAGTTATAATATAGTTTTATAAATGTTATGATGAGAAAAATGCAAGGAGTCATAGGAACCCATGACAAGGGAAACAAATGCCATCTGGGATCTGGGAAGACCTCCCTGGAGAAGGGACATTGACGTGAGGCTGAGGGAGGAAAAAGAGAGCCAGTCCTTCTTGATGATATAACAAGTACAAATGCATATGCGCCTAACAACTCAGCCCCAAAATCCGTAAAGCAAAACTGACAAAACTGAAAGTAGGAAAGGATAATTCAACAATTACAGTCGAGAGATCTCAACGTCCCACTCTCAATAACAGTTGGAATGACTAGACGGAAGATCAGCTAAGGATACAGAAGACCAGGGCGCCTGGGTGGCTCAGTCAGTTAAGCATCCAGCTTCGGCTCAGGTCATGATCTCACAGTTCATGGGTTCAAGCCCCACGTCAGGCTCTGTGCTGACAACTAGCTCAGAGCCTGGAGCCTGTCTTCTGATTCTGTGCCTCTCTCTCCCTCTGACCCTCCCCTGCTAACACTGTCTCTCTCTCTCTCTCTCTCTCAAAAAATAAATAAAACATTAAAAAAAAAAAAAAGATTCAGAAGGCCTGAGCCGCATTATCAACCAACTGACCTAAATGACATTTATAGAACCTTCCACATAACGATAACAAAAAACACATTCTTTTTCAGGGCACCAGGAGCACTTTCCAGGATGGATCACACGCTAGGCTATAAAATAAGTCTCACCAAGTATAAAAGGGTTGAAACCATACAAAATATGTTCTCCGACCACAACAGAACTAAGTTAGAAATCACAACAGAGAGAAATTTGGAAAACCCTCAAATATTTGAAAAATAAACAATGCATTTCTAAATAACCCCTGGATCAAAGAAAGAAATCCCAAGAGAAATTAGGAAAGGACATGAACTGAATGAAAATGAAATGCAACATATCATAATATATGATTCCAGCTAACAGTGGAAGAGGGAAATTTATAGCTTTAAATGCTTTTTATTAGAAAGGAAGAAAATCCTAAAGTCGTCTAAGCCCCACCTCAAGAAGGTAGAAGAAGAAGAGCCTGTCAAACCCAAGGAAGGAAGGAGATAAGGATTAGAGCAGAAATATATAAAATAGATGACAGAAAAACAATATAGAAAAATCAATTAATCAAAAGTGGTTCGTTGAGAAAAAGAAATGACAAACCTTTAGGTCGCCTGGCCTTGAATAAAGAGAAAGAATTGGCCAGAGGAAAGAGCAGGACAGAGATGAAGGAGGAGAAAGATGTTCCAGGCAGGGTCCCAAGCACAGCGAAAGCCCAGGGACAAGTCGATGGGGGACGCGGAGGCACACAGGGCCGGGGAGAAGGCTGGCTCTGCCGCTGGGTGAGGGTCACTGAAGACCTTGTGCTCCGCCGGTGCGCCAGGCGCCACGTCTGGACCACGAGCCGTCACGTGAAGGTTTTAGGCAGAACACAAACACCACGGTCAGAGGGCTTCAGGGTCACCCCATCTCCGGGTGTACCCCGAGACTCGGGCTTGCAGAGCTCATGCAGCAGTGCTCAGCCCCTCCGTCAGGTCATCCTGGACAGAGCACTGGAGGGACAGCCAGGAGAGCCCCACACCGCCACCAGGCACGGGGGCTGCCGTAAACTGATGGAGCCACTGGCGAAGTTCCGTCAGTGCCTCCCGGCAGAGGCGTGCGTGAAGGCTCTGCAGCCCTGACCCACGCTCTCTAGACTCTGCGGGTCTCACGGGTGCCCCCGCCCCATCGTCCCTGCACCGCACGGCGTGAAGTTTTCAAAACAGATGCCAAAATAAGTACCACAGACTCTACTCTTTGGAGCAAGATTGTCCCCTGAAAATCAGGCTCCCGACATTTTAATCCCAGGACAGAAGCCCCGCCCATCCCTCCCAGATGCATTCAGACCCCCGAAGGAAGGCCACAGGGCACAGCCCACTCTCCCCGGCCAGAGAAGGGGCGCAGGCGGGGCCTCCCCGGGCCCTACGAGCTGAGAGTCACCCGGACGGCCCTGAGACACAGTGTCCAGGGTCGGGGTGCTGGGGTCAGGGCGGCCCCCAGAGCTGGAAGGCACAGCTTCTAGACCCTCCAGCCCCCACCCCAGAACTCTGACCGCCCCCCTCAGTCCCACCGGGCATCTCCCGACAGGAACCCTGAATCCTGAACAAACGATGAGTCAGGACGTGGGGGTCCAAGCAGGTGCGGCAGGGGACGTGTTTGCGTCCTCATTTCGGCCTCACCCAGCTTCTCATACAGCAAGGGGCCTCCTCCTTGCCTGCTGCCGGGTCTGGGAGGCTCACTCAAAGGCGCATTTCTGCCCCTCACCTCATACAGAGCAGGGGGACCCCTGTCTCCCCAGCCTCCCCTTCCTCGCTGCCCCAGGGCAGCATGCTGACCTTGACCCTCCTCCTTCCAGCCACTGGTGGCAGTAAAAGCCCAGGGTGCTGGGCGGGTTGCTCAGCTTTCCTCCATTTCTAGAATGTTCCATGGGATAAGCGACTCCCACCCTCGGGGGCCCGTGTGGCTCTCCTGAGCCTGTGTCTCCTGGAGGGCGCTCAGCGCTGCTCTGAGGACCCGAAGACCCAGGACTCGGCCCAGAGGGCTCCCCGAGACCTCAGATCCCAGGCGGCCGGTGAAATCCATACGAGTGCAAACCGGACGGAGCAGCCGCCCTCACGGGCACGGGCAGGGCAGGGAGTGTCGGCACCGATGCCCAAATCGCACTGCCCCCGACACTCCAGTCACAGCCCAGGGGAACGGACACCCTCCTATTAGACCCCCAGCTCCTGGTACCACAGAGCGTGAGACACGATCTTACCAAGGTAATCGGGTTAAAGTCAGGTCGTCAGGGTGGCCCCAAGCCAACACCACTGTGTCCTCATGGACGGGGGATCCTGCAGACACACACGCAGGGGAGCACCACGTGCCGACGGAGGCAGAGACGGAACGCCGCGGTCGCCAGCAAGCCCTCCCTCGTCAGCTCGGGGACAGGCCTGGGACAGGTGCCCCCTCGCAGCCGCAGAGGGAACCGGCCTTCCCAAGACACCAATCCTGGACTTCTGCGTCCAGAGCCTGTAGACAGTGGGTGGCTACTGTTTAAACAGCCCCGTCTGTGATGCTTTGTTACGCAGCCCCGCACACTGATAACTCCAGTCACAGCGGGTCCAGGGTCGGGGTTCCCGGGTCATGTGACGGCTGTCCTGTCACCTCCCTGCACACGAGAGACAACATCCACAGATACCAGACAGCACGGGCGTGAGCGGGGGCTGGGTTTTCTCCCCAGTAGACGGGACGCCCCTCTGGCCCCCAAATCCATGCGCCCGCAGCCCACATCCAGACCACAGCAAATGACAGAAGAAGGGGGGCAGGCACCCCTGGCGGACCCCACCCTGCAGGAAGCCTGCGGGCTTGGCCGGGGACTGGATGTGCTCACCGTGGAGACAGACACACAGCCCCTGGCACGGCGTCGGCCACAGGGCCCCGCACGAGCCCCACGCCTTCGGAGGGGCTGCGGCCCCCGGCTTTCCTTTTTGCTGCCGGGAGCCCTCCCCGCCCCGAGAGCAGGCTGAGCGGGGGGGCCAGAGGGATGGTAACCGATTACGGCAGCTGTCTGGTGTCCTGCCACGCAGGATTAATTAAGTGACTTCCAACTGTGACTGAGGCGGCACATAAAATATTTTAAAATTAATTTTTAAAGAATAAATGAGGGCATTAACATTTTATGTGCTAACTGAGGGATGAGGGCTGAGGGACGCACGGGAGGGGGGCAGGGGGTGCGGCTACAGGAAGGCACTGGACCGGAAGTTCCAGACCCTCTCACGGGCCCTACCTTGGTCCTGCTGGTGGCCCGGCCTCAGTTTCCCCACCAGTAAGACGGACGCGGAACAGACAACCTCAGTCGTGAGCTCTGTTGAGCAGAGGTTAGACGCCCCCCGTGCGCTCACTCCCTCCTTCCTTCTCTCCTTCCTTCATTCATTCAGTCGACACCGACAGTGTCCCTGCCACGTGCCAGTCTCTGTCCTACAGCTAGTGCCTCGAAACCCAGCAGGGACCCAGTCACAAGGTGATGGGAAGGGACAGGCAGCTGCGGGACACCTGCAGGCGCCTGACCTCCTGCTGAGTCCCCCGGGAGCCCGGTTCCCTCCTACCTCAGGGCCTTTGCACTGGCAATTCCTGCTGCCTAGAGCGCCCCCTCCTGACTTGGCTCAAACCACCAACTATCCTCCTGGACGGGGTTGCTGGCCCCTCCCGCAGGCCCAGCACAGAGCGCGCATTTAGTACATTCTCCTGAGTGAATGAACGCAGGAGCGGATGGATTCATTAGCTCTAAAGTCCCTCTGTCCCCAGCGCCCTGAGGCTCTAAGGTGGGATGTCCTCCGGCTAGGAGGGAAGGTCTGTCATGGGCCGATGTGTAGAACTCTATCTGGACAGACTGAACCAGTCCCCTCTTCTTAGCCGGGAGTACTCCTACTGTATGCCCAGCCCCCTGACACACAGCATCTCAATAAATCCTTGTCCCTGCGCTATGCTGTAAGAGGGTTTGTGCCCATTTCTCAGATGGAAACACGCAGTTCGGGGGAGCCTGGCGATGAGTCCAGTGTCCAACCCCATGCCTTCTCTGTGTCGGCCAGCTCAACCCTGAGCCCAGAGCGCAAAGTTCCACGGAGCCCTGGAACGTGCCACACACCTCGGGTTTCGGAACAGCCCTGGGGCATGGCTGGCTGGAGCTGCTCTTGGTCTTCCAGAAAGATCGGGAGGAAGTGCTGTGGCCGAGATCCTCGGAGACCAGAGCCCTTCCCACCCGGGACAAGGCCCTGCACCCTGTCTCCACCCCGTGCTGACGGACCGCGAGAAGGAGGGGTTCCTTTGGCGGCAGTTATGGGAGGCGGCTTACCCCCCTTGGAGAGCCCCCCACCCATCATCGCCCATGAAGGGCCCGCAGGATCGCTGTCACGTCCCTTCCGTCAACAGAGCAGGGGTTTCACACAAAGGTGGGTGGGTCTCAGCGGGGACGGGTCCATCCCCTGCAGGACTTGAGGACTTTTTGGCCTCAGAGACTTGCTGTCCACTGCGAGATGACAGCATGGATCGGGACATGGAACAGACAACTGTCACCTGTCTGAGGCCCCGGGCTGAGGAGTGGCCCCAGGCCCAGCCCTGTGGGAAAGTCGCCTTGTCAGTCATCCTGGTCCTCCCTGGCCCATCTTGCAAAGGAGGCAGCCCGGCACACCGCCGGCCCGGCCAGCAGGGGGCAGAGCTGGGACGTGAGCCGGGTCAGAGCCCGCCAGGGCCCCACCCCCACCCCTCCCTCATCCTGAGCCCATAGACCAAGCCAGGCACCCCCTTCTCAGCCCACGCCCACCCGGCTGGGAACCCCTCTGCCTCTCGGCCTCTGTGTGTGTGGGGGGGGGGGGGAGCGCGGTGGGCTGACGCCAAGCCCGGATCCCAGGCAGGCCTAGGAAGCCGCAGGGGCTGCGTGTGCTCAGGGCGAGGGCTGCTGATCGACAGTTCTGGAAATTCCGCCTCTGCCGCCTCGGCTGTCTAGACCCGCCGGGCTCCCGTGTGGGGAAGCCAACGGGCATGTGAGAACAGGAGGGAGGCCGAGCCGGAGGCCCGGGGAGGCCCGGGGAGGGCAGCTCTCGGCAGATCGGGGTGTGAGGGGCCGGAGGAGGAAATCCCCGCCCGTGCTCTGGTTTTCTACAAAACGTTTAGGTTACATCAAAGCTCCCCCCTCCTTCCTAAATTCCTGGCCCTCCCCAGGGAAGGTGCAGAAGAAAAACACGTTTCTTTCCTTTTCTCTCCCACGCTCAGTGGGTGTCTGCTGGGACCTCAGGGGCAGGAGATGCGGGGGAGGGGCCTGCACAGAATTTCCAGGAATTCTGAAACTGGGGGCAGGAACTTGGACCTGACCTTGGCACCGCTTGCCGGCCCAGGTGGGTTGCAGAATCAGAGCCAGCGAGGTGCGGGTGCCAGTCTGTGTAAAACCCCCCACGTCTTTCCTGCTGTCACATCGAGGGCAAAGCCCCTGGCCTGGCAGATCGCACCCGTCACCTCCTTCACTTTATATCCCTCACCCAGCACCCCCTGCTCCGAACCTCCGGCCACAGAGCACTTCTCTCTGTTCCCAGAAAACGCCCGACACTCCGACCCATGCTACTCTCCTGCCAGGAATGCCCAGGCCCGCCAGCCCCACCAGCCAATGCCCGCCCGCTCGTCCTACAAAGCCGGCTGAAATGTCACCTCTTCCATGAAGCCGTCATCAGAGCAGCCGGTAGAACAAGTCCCCCCCGCTGCGTGCCCTGGGGCACTTTGTGGGCAGGCCATCGCTGCCTGACCATAGACGGTCTGCTCCTGCCCGTCCTCCACAACAGATGGTGAACTCCAAGATGGCGGGCACCAAGTCCAGCTCCGCTCTATGTCTCCAGGGCCTAGGGCACATCTCAGCTTTGAACCCCTTACCGTAGCCACAGGCCATGTGGCCCTCCAGCAAAAGTCCCCAAGGTCCAGTTCGCCCTACCTGGCTGAGCCCAGGACCCCTGTGCCTCTGCTAAAGGCTTCAAACTACCCCAGATAAAGATTCATCCATGAGATTGTCACCCATTCACCCGTCTACATCCATCCACCCACCCATCCTTCCACTCACCCATCCATCCATCCTTCCTTCCATCCATTTATCCACCCATCCTTCCATCCATCCATCCATCCATCCGTCATCCACCATTCACCACCCATCCACCCCAGCATCTGCCCATCCAACCATCCAGTAACCTACCCAGGCATCCACAAATCCCCCCACCTATCCATCCATCTGTCCATCCATCCATCGTCCACCCTTTCACCCCATCCCACCCCGCCCATCTACCCATCCATCCTTCTATCCATCTACTCACTCATCCATCCATCCATCCATCCATCTATTCATCTATTAGCCCATCCATCCATCCATCCATCCACCTGTCATCCATCCATCCATCCATCCCTCATCCATCCACCACATACCTATCTGTTCATCCAACTAATGTTTCCGGAACACTCACTACGTGCCAAGCCCTGTGCTGGCCCGAAGACATAATAAACACAGCATCCAAGGCCCTCACGAACTTCACAGCCTTGAGGATTTGACAGACACCAAACGAGGAATTCCGAGCCCGATGAGGGTCCGCAGCGACTCCACCACGGGCGAATCTGCAGCAGGAGTCACAACTGGCCCAGGGAAAGGGAAGGAGGGGGTCCTGGCAAAGGAGCCGGCACCCAGCCCACAGCAAGGCTGAGCACGGGCAGACCCCCAGGGTGGCCGTCACGGGGCTGTCGGGGGAGAGGGACAGGTCTAGGACGTGGAAAGCAAGGCAGCTTGGACACATTTAAGGACAGCTTCAGTCTCGGGGGCCACCCAAGTGAGGACCTGCTTACTGTTGTGCCTCGGATGCCCGGTGAGGCTCTAGGCGTGGGGCGTGGTGGGAATAAGGTAATGGCGGGGGCGGGGAGGGGTCTCCAACCTCAGTCCAAAGACAGTAGGGAGCCACAGAAGGTGCCGGAGCTGGACCGTGCCCCATCATCTGTGGTTTTAGGATGCTCCCCGGCTGTGTGGAGGCCAGAGCAAAGGGGCAGAGAAGGGGGACAGGGAAACAAAGATCAGTCCCGCGGTGCCCTCCTCCTGAGGTGTGCAGCCGGCTCCTCTGTGAGTTTCTGGTGGAGAAACGGGGCTTCCTTGGCCCTTCCCCCCAGCCCTGCTCAGCAAGGAGAAATGTTTTGACAGCAAGAAACACTGACCGCAAGATACAACTTCATGTTGAAGGCATTTCTACCATAAGCTGCCTCCTTATTGCTTTCAGATGGTCCAAAATAGCGTGCGTGGAGCTCTCAGTGGGGAAGCCTGGGCCGCAGGGCGCGGGCTGGGGCGGGGACTGAATCCGGCTCTCAGGAAAGTGCCAGCACGCAGTCAGGGGTCTGGTCAGTCTGCGGGCAGGGTGGGGGGCACATGGGGCTCTGGCCCCTCTCTGAGCCTCAGTGTCCCCATCTTGAACACAGAGGCCGGACCGAGAGGTCTTGAAGGTCAGCCCCTTGCAGCCAGGCCTGGTTCAGTCCAGACACGGGTCCCAGCGGCCCCCACGACACACGGGGGGGGCTTCCAAGCCGGGGCCGGAGCACCAGCCTGCGCTCGGAGGCCTGGCCACTCAGGAGAGCTGGTGCCGCACACAGGGACTGGCTTAGTGCCTTCAGCAACTGAACTGGTCACTGGAGAGGGTGACAGGCGGGGTGGTCTCCTGGGTGTGAGCCGGCAGAACAAGTAGAAGGGGGAGGGGGGCTCAGCTATTAACGGCAGCCCCACCCACAGGGGCAGAGCGGGTCCTTACCCGACCCGGAGGCACGGTCCTCCCCTGGGGGTTTCTTGGGTTGGGGGGCGGGGGAGACAGGAGATGGCCGGGCTGCCCCATCCCCCTGCCCCCTGCCCTTGGGCACGATGACCACAGCTGACAAGCCCGTGTGCTGTGGGGACAGGAACCCTTCCCAGCACTGCTGTGCGCCGGGTGCTTTGCTCCGCGCGTCACTCGGCTCTCAGCACCACGATGCCACCCATGTGTCACCCTTTCCCTGTTTGATACAGAAGCTTCATCTGGGCCACGGGCCACGTACAGTAGCAAGCAGAGTGTGTTACTTGAACTTGAACTTGGGGCATAAGACCCACAGCTCTCGGTCTCCGTGGCCGGGGCCCTGTGCTCCGCGGTTCCGGGTCCACAAGCAACCGGGAAGGTGAGGGGCTGTGTCGCTCGGAAGGGGCAGCCCCGCCCACGGCACGCCACCACCCTCGGCCTCCCTCCCGTCGGGCCCGTAGGCGGGCTGAGTTTTAAATCCTCCAGATGGGCTCTTCCCAGTGTCTTTCTAGATCTTTTGTCTTTTTAGACCTTTCTAGACCTTTCTAGACCACTCTCTGCCCTAGAGGGGCCCAAAGCTGAGGCCTACAACATGACAGGCTGCGATTTCCAGGGGCCCGGGGCCAGAGGGCGGGTGGGGGAGCCAGCTTCTCGAGGCTCCCCGGCCCCCCACCCGAGTCCGGGTGGGTGCAGGTGTAGGGAGAGAGCTGGCTGACCCACTGGGTGCGGACAACGGCATTTCACCTGGAAAACAGCCACCCTCATAGGCTCCAGCGGGCGCCCACAGGGTGCTGCTTCCTGGGGAGCCGCGGAAACTTCCGGACCGAGTCACTAGGGCTATGGCCACGTCCGGCAGGCACCCTGGTCACCCAGGCCTGGCTGTGAGATGACAGATCTTTCCTGAGGACCTACTGGGTGCCGAGTACTGAGAGCCAGAGATGCTGACCCCGGAACAAGGATGAATGAGGCAAAACACCAGGGGCCTGGCGCTTAGTAGGTGCTCACTAAGCTCAGGCTCTCTTTCCTCTTCTGAGCCTTGATTAGCCTGCACACACACCTCTGGCTTGCCCTCCCCAGGACGGGCCTCTGCTGGGGGCTTCTCCTCTGGCCCCACAGAGACCGGGGGCCCACGGGGGGCAGCAGCGACCCTCAGGACGGCCCGGCAGGGGTGGGCGCTGGAGCCGGTCTGCGTCCAAGCCCCTGCCCTTCCTGTGGCATCCTGCCAACTCACTTCCCTCCTGGAGCCGCGGGGTCCGCATCTGTCACACGGGGCCCCTGACGGCCGCCCAGCAGGGGTCTGGAGGTCGCTCCAGTGAAGCAAAGGATTGATGCCCGTGACCTCTGCCTTCGCCTCACAGAGCTCCGCGGGCCCGCTGCGCCTGCCTTCCGGGAGCTTGTTAGCACAGAGCCTCGGCTTCCCCGGCTGCTAAATCAGAGCCTGCACTTTAACAAGGTCCCAGGGGGCCGTGGGCGTATTAGGATCTGAAAAGCGCTGCTTTAGAGGATCTTAAAGGTGAGCCCTTCCTCCCAGCCCCTGCTTGATTTTTAGACCAATCCTGGACGGCTCTGACCCCCAAGCCTGTTCCTCCCACCTGGGTTTAGACCTCCACCAAGGTCCCTCAAGAGCCCCCAGCCCCCCCTCCCTCGCAGGGCCCGTCACTCTCCGGCTTCACGAAGCCACACACTGCGGCTCCCAGCTGCCAGGACCCAGCGCCACGTCTCCGTCCCTGAGCCTCCAGGAGCGACACCCTGGCCCACTCCTGTGCTGCCCCGGGAGTGTGAAAGGGCCGTGTGGCAGGAGTCCCACACTGACCCCCGGCTCTTTCCAGAACAAGGAGGTCGGAGCCCAGACTGCTTCCTGGGGGTGAGGGGCCCTCTTCCCCCGGCCTCCCCCTGCCCCTGGACCACAGCAAGCTCAGACTTTTGGCAGAAACATGGCAGGAGGAGCCTGGGGCAAGCACCCCAGCTCCCCAGGGACTCCGGAACCTTCCTTCCTTCCTTCCTTCCTTCCTTCCTTTCTTCCTTCCTTCCTTCTGAGTCTCAGTTCCTCCAGAATGTGGGCGAGGTGAAATCTGTCTCAGGGCAGGGGTGAGGCTCCAGGCGGCACGGCGCACAGAGGGTTGTCTGCGGCAGCCTCTCTTCAAATCCAAGTTCTACGTTCTATTTCCAGATTTCAACGTTGGGAGGGTGGGGGGGGGGCACTGCAGGCGGAAAGAGCCGGACGCCTGGACACAAGGCCCGGCTGTGGGTGGTGGCAGCAGAGAGGCGGGTCCCAGCGGACCCACGTCCCATCCCCCAGGGAGAGCGCGGCGCTCCGCCTTCAGGACGAGCCGCGGACACCAGATTCACACCTTCAGCCACTGCCCTGGCGGCCGTTTGTGGGGGCAGAAGAGGGAACGGCCCGCTCCTCTCCAGAAACCAGCCCGGCAGGAGAATCGCTGAGGCAGCGCTGGCGGGCGCCGGGCTCTCCCCCAGGCTGACCCCCGATGGCTGCTGGTCAGGGCCGGGGTCCTGGGTCCGCGGGCTCAGTGTCCCCAGGGCCGCCTGCGTGATCGGCGGTGCAGACACCGAGGCCCTGCCCGCGGCCCACGGGGCTGGAGGGAGCTGTCCTCCGGGGCCCCAGAGCTTTCCTTTTAACCTCTGGCTCTGCCTAAAGAGGAGCATTAACGCCACTCTCCCTGCGTGGGCGGCTGGACGGTCTGCCCTCCAGAACCCGGGCCGCCCACGGGGGAGTTTTGTGGGTCTCTCAAAACCCCTATTCAGTGGCAGCATTTGACCCGGTGCCCCTGCCTGGGGGCGGGGGTGGGGGGGTGCTCTGAGCCACAAGACTTGGATAGAGTCCCCAGTTCCTTCCCAGAGCCGGGACCCAAGCCCGGGACGGGGGTTGGGGGAGGTTCTGAGCCTGTGTTCTCCTTTGGGTCCACCTGACCACTGCTGGTCCCACAGGGGGGCCACCGCCACCTGCTTGGTCCCTAATGCAGCGCACATAGGAGGTTCTCAAAACCAGCCAAATCCAGACTCTGGCCCAGGACCAGCCCGTGGACAGCCCAGGAGGGTCACTCTGAATGGACCCAAAGCAATCAAGCCTCAGTCCCACCGGGAAAGCAACGTAACCTCTCGGAGCCTCAGTCTCTCCATCTGTAGAATGGAAAGGACAATATGCCTACCTCCCAGGGTGGCCAAGAGGAGGCAGGGGTGAGCCGACATCGAAAGCCTAGCCTGATGCCCGGCACTGGAGGAGGCGCTTGACCTCTGAGGGTGGAGGAAAGGAACCGGAGTGGGACGAGCCCAGGGGGCAGGGCCTTCGGGGGCCTGGGAAAGGAAGGCGGCTTCGTGGAGGGAGCCTCACTGAGGCTGAGCCTTGAAGGGCAGGGTGGGTTTCAAGGGGCTGATCTAAGAGAGAAGGCGCCCCGGGAGGCCTGCACGGACAGGGGCGTGGAGGGGGCGATCCGGGGGCCGGGGGGGAGGCTAGGCCAGGGTGCTGGTGACGGGTGCCACCTGTAGTCAGCGGACCGGCGTCCCCCACGATTCACGCGCACCCAGGTCTCAGGGAAGACCTCTTCTGGAAATAGGGCCTTTGTACATGTAATCAAGGTAAGATGAGGCCGTACTGGATGGGGGGGGACCCTCCCCCAATGGCGGGCATCTCAGAAAAGGAAGGAGGGGTTTTGGACCCAGGGACATGGCGGGAAGGAAGCCTTGCTGGAGCTACAAGGCCAGGCACCCCGAGGACGGCCCGGAAGCTGCAGACAAGGAAGGACAAGGCAGGGTCTCTCCTGGGCCGCGGAGGCAGCACCGCCCACGGGCACCTGCGTCCCCACCTCCCGGCCTCTGAACGTGCGGGGGAAGGAGTCCTGAGGTCCTAAGCCCCCAGCTGCGCAGCTGGAGACACAGCCCTAGGAACCCCGCGGGCCCGCCAGCTCGCAAGTGGACCAGGTCAGAACAGGGACAGGGGACTGCTGGCCCCGTGTCGTGGTGACCTTGCCAAGCAGCTGCCGGCGGTGCGGAGGCCGGGGCCTCGGGGAGGCCGCTGCGTCCTGACTGCCCGCCACCCACCCGTCAATGGGGCCCTTCAGAGCGAGGGCATGCTGGCCCCGCGCCAGCCCCTCCCTGCCCCCGGGCGCCCTGCCCCGCCACCTCCGGGGGTGGCGCTTCCTGCGGCCGGACACTGGGCCCGGGGCAGCGCGGCTGGCCTCTGGCCAGGCCTCGTGGGATGCCACTTCAGCCCCCCTCCTGTCCTGAGCTTGGAGGGTGACAAGGACAGCAGACTGTCACCACTGCAGGCTTCCGGCTCCTGTGCGGCCACAACAGGGAAGCACTAAGTGGCTGGTGGAGAAAAGTGAGTGAGGCCGGGGTCAGGCCGAGGGGGTCCCACCGCCAAGGGGCCCTGGACCTCAGTCTCCTCCCCCAGGACGGGGGTAGCCACCCTCCCTCCGGGGTTTCTAGAACTGGAACAGACTAGAACAGGCAGCATGCGTTCGGGGGCCTCCCCCTTCCTCCTCTGTGCGCCTCAGTCTTTGTTTGTAAAGTGGAGGGGACAGGATGATGGCCCCGGGGGTCCCGTCCAGCCTTCAGCTCCGGAGGTCGCACGCTCACATGTGCTCAGAACGGGGAGCCCGTGCTTGGGACTGAGCATCCGCCCCGGGGGCCCCGAGCCCGGCCACTCGGCACAGGCACTCTCGACCCAGAGCCGGTTCCGTGTCTGGCAAAGGTCTGACACCTCACTCACACCCGGGGAAGTGGCAGTGGTGACCAAAGGGACAGGGACACAGGTGACTGTGGGCACCTGACTCTGGAGCCTCGAAGGCTGAGCACACAGTTCCGGGAGCCCCGTTCCTCGCCCCCCCTCCCCACACCCCTTCACCAGAGACGGAGTAGAGACATCGCCCATGTCCACCCGCACCGTGTCTCGGAGCCGGGGTGCACAGGGCCGGGCCGGGGGCCCCCGCGCCTCGGTGCCCCTCGGGTGGCTGACCGCACCTCCAAACACTGGGGTTCAGCCTGAGAGAAAAGGCCACAGCGATTTCGGCCGCAGTGTTTCACGCTCAGGCGTGGGGAGGGGAAGGAAAATCAAGGGCCACTGACTCCGGGCCTGCAGCCTCACAGTAACGGGAACCCGCTGTCCCCACTGCAGGCGAGGAAGCTGAGATGGGGGGGGGGGGTCTCCGCCCACGGTCTGCTCCAGAAGCAGTCTGTGACTGACCCTGACACCCCCCTGCTCAAGACCCCCGTGACAGACACTGCTGCCTGCAGGACAAGATGCCCTTGTCTGTGTCCTGGCCCTGACGTTCCTGAGCCTCCCAGCCCCCACGGTTTACCTTAAAACTCCGGAACAGCCTGTCATCACCTGCCTCTGAGCCTCCGCCAATGCTGATCCCTCTATCCAGGACACCCTTCCCTGCTTCTGCATCCCATGAAGTCCCCTTGGCTCTCAGAGAACAGCTCCTCTGAGAAGCGCTCCGTGTCACTCCCCCCGGTGAGTCTCGCCAGGCAGCACCGGGCACAGAGGAGTGGATGCTTACAGAATGAGGAGTGGCCCGTCCACATCTCTGTGCCTGAGGAGCAGGGAAGGGCCGGGTGGCGGGGGGAGGCCCAGGGTTCAGGCTGGGAGAGAACTCTGCAGTCACATCCTCTGGGACCATCTGACTCCCCAACCTAAGGAAGGGGCCCGAAAAAGCCCTGCCAGGTCGCCTTCCAGAACTGTTTGCATGCCCCCAAGGACGGGGAGCTCACTCTCTCCAGGAGAGCCTGACCCATAGCCATACAGTTAAAGCTGAAATCCTTGTTCAATGGAGCTGTCCCCCGGCACCACCTCTGCTTTCAGGGCGCCCAGCAGAGGCCGCCGGGAGCCCTACAGGTCTGTGGGGCCAGCAGGGTCCCCTGAACTTATCCTTTCTGAGGTTCGGATACCTAAGTTCTTTCTCCATCAATTCCCTCCTGCCTTCTCCCTTCCTTTCACTCATTCATCCATTCAGTCATTCATCTGTTCTTTCATTTCCTGGGGGCCAGGCCCCGTTCCAGGGCCCTCACCCACATCACCTACTTTAAACCTCACAATGACCAGCCGCAAGTCCCACTTTACAGTTGGACACACTGAGGCCCGTGGAGGTGAAGTGGGCTGCCCACCAGCAGGTGCCGGAGCCGCATGTGAAGGGCCTGCTGCTCCCGTCTCACCCCTCCCACACCCCTTCCCCACCCAGGGCCTCTACTGGCCTCTGGCTGAGGGAGGGGCCCAGGTCGGAGGGTCCCTGCCAGGTCCCCACCCCCTGCCTGCTCGCTGTCGACGCAGCTGACACCAGCCCCTCGGAAAGGCAGGGGGAGGGAGGAGAGAAGATTCCAGATCCCACTTGTCAAGGGCTGGCCCTGTGGCTCTGAGCGGACATCCTCCCAGGACAGCTGGGTGACAGGCTGACAGCCAGCCTCCCCCCACGTCGGAGCCTCGGGGCGCCCGTCATAAGCCCACGGGAGGGAGTCTGAGTCCTGCTCACCCTCCGCACGAGGCCCCGGGACTTCTGAATCCCTCCCCACTCTGCAGCCCTGCCTCAGCCCCCCACGGCGCCTGCTTCACCCCGATCACCCCCACGTGACAGGCCCTGGCTGCAGAGACACGGGTGGGAGACGGAGCAGAGCAAAGCCCAAAGCCGTCTTGCCAGGGACTCTGCCGAGGCAGCCTGGCTTAGTGGAAAGAGAACGGGCTTTAGAGCCAGACTGCCTGGGTTTGAATCCCAGCCCTGCCACCAGCGGGCTGCGGGGTCCAGGCGCCCACCTCTCCGAGTTCGGACTACGTGTCTAATACAGTGGGTGGCTGTGGGAGATGCCGCTCACAAGGAGGGTGTGAGCCTCCAGTGACAGGACCCAGGCAGGGCATGGGGCACACAGCGGGTCCCCTGCAAATATTGGCCCCCGTCTCCCACCCTCCCATGCAGGGTGGATGGTGTATACCTATGTCAACAGTGCAGCCCTTCCAACAACAATCTAGGCTAAACGATGCTTTCTGGTCTCCTGGAGCTTTGAAAACATTGCCCCCCCCCCCCCCAGGGCTCCCATGGGACCAGGTCTGTGCTCCTATTTTCGAGATGGGGAGGCTAGAATGGAAGTCGGGAAGAGAATGAACCTGGAAGGAGGAGGCCAGGATGGACACCGGGAGCGACAGGACTGACCCCCCCGACCCCCGGCAGCACGCCTTCTTGGGACCACTGGATTCCATCTGGCCACTCAACCGAGACTGAGCTCTGCCCTTCCTGCGTCTCCCCCGGGGAGCCGGGCACGGCCACCCCTGCAAGCAGCGCCCCCAGATGCTCCTGGTCCCCCTGACACTCAGCCTCGCTCACCTGCCGAACATGCATGTGGGACTCTGACCTCGCCTCCTCAGAGTCAAGGACTACTTCTTAATCCCTTGGGCCAACCGTGCAGTTCCCCACCAAAGCCGCCTTCAGGAGGCCCACAGGCCACATTCCACTCAGCCCCAGGACCTAAAGAAATCCACGACTCTCTTGAACCGCCAACCTGATTTACGTACGGGCCCCGGGACTGTAGTAACTAATCCAGTTTCCCTTTTCACTGTGGCTGCTAGGATGGTCCTCTCACACTTGGTTTTACTCTTTTCTTCCCATGCAGTGCCCTTCATATTCATTTCCTCAATGATTGGTTATTTCAGTTAAGTAGAAACACATACTTTAAATGGCCTAAAGCCATTTGTGGCACGAGACAGCTACGAATATATAAGTAACATTCGACATCACCGCTAAGTGACAATGTGTCATCGTGCACAATTTACAGACGTTTCCTACCTGTTACAAGGCCCAGAAAAGGCACAATTATGGGAACTAGAAATACGAGAACATTATTTAAAAAAAAAAAAAAGACAGAGGGGTCCGCAGGGAGGTGGCAGATTTCAGGAGCAGCTGAGCCCGTGGCCTGCAGGGCGGAGTGGGGGTGGGGGCGGGCCCCGGGCGGCAGCTGGCCAGCCCTCCAAGCCGGGGTGCAGGGTGCGCGCTGCAGAGGCCCCCGGCCTCCGGGATCCCAGCCTCTCCTCTCCATGCCATATTTGAAAGTCAAAACAGCTCCTCCCGCGTCTGAACCCAGATGGTCTGCAAGGCTCCGGGCGCGGTGGAGGATGTGGGGAGCTCCTGGGACCTACGAGGGGCTGGACAAGCAGCATTGGGGGGGGTCACTGCCTCTCACGGGGAGCCCCTCTTCTTCTGCACCTTCGTCAATCCGTGACACTCCTGCAGCGAGGCCTCGTGGGCACAAGTCCGCACGCTGGGAAAGCTGGGACAGGGGAACAGGGCCGCCGTGTGACGTGTGCGTCCATTCTCCCCACTCCCCGCACGAGCCCGTGGGATCAGAACCCTCCTCACGCTCCGGCTCGCCCCCCAGCCCCGCCCCACCCCTGCCTGGCCTGGAATGCTCTTCCCCTGTCCCCCCCCACTCCCTCCGCTGTCCCGCACTTGCATCCGTGTGAAACTCCCTGGCCTCCCGGCTTGTCTAGCTCCGCGTGTCCCCTCCATGTCACAATGTTGGGGAAGGCGGGACTTGGCTTCGGTCACCATCGCACAAGGACACTACGCCCCAGGCACTTCCTTTATGGGAAACTGAGTCAGTGGATGTCAGCACAGAGCTCTGCACGTGGCTGGCGCTCACGACTGGCCATCCCAGCCCGACCTTCTCCAGGCTTCCGTGGGCACGGGACAGGGACCCAGGGCCCCCCCACCGTGCTCAGGATAACTCCGGCCAGCGTCACCAAAGAGTCATAAGGCCCTGCCCTTGCATCGGGAAACGGCGGCTCACCCAAACGTGCAGATGTGTTTGCGTTTCTAAGTCCCTTGTGAGCAGGACTCTGACGAGCGTCACTGCCACCCCAGCCATCTGGCAGCAGACTCGGGAAGCCGTGTCCTCTGACTAAACTGCCCAATGGGAATCTTCCCAGCAGGTGACACCACACACCCCAGGTGGAGGTGGAAACGCGGGGCTTTTCCGTGTTCGCTGTTGCCAGGCATCAGGAAAACGCCCTCTCTTCTGGGGGGGTCCAGCACCGACCCCTAAACCACAGCTCTGCATGGCCCAGGGGACACGAGCCCCTGTCACACACCACGCGGGCCCAGGTGGAATCAGGAAAGGCGAGGTCTGCCTTGAGCCCCTAGTAGTAAGCAAAGGAGGGCTCCCTGGGGGGAGATTCCTAGAAATCTCCAGCATAAACCTCTTTGACTATTGGTTTTAACCACTGGGGGGGAAATCCGCTTTTAAGTGATGCATACATTTCCCGATCTTTTTTTAAGGTTTATTTATTTTTCAGAGAGACAGAGTGTGAGCAGGGGAGGGGCAGAGAGAGGAAGGCACAGAATCAAAAGCAAGCTCCAGGCTCTGAGCCGTCAGCACAGAGCCCGATGCGGGGCTTGAACCCACAAACCGTGAGCTCAATGACCTGAGCCGAAGCCCGGTGCTCAACCGACTGAGCCACCCAGGCGCTCCATAAACCTCACACCTTTTCAATGCTGGAAAATGCCACGAGGGCCAGGTGAGACAAGTCAGGGGGTCCAATCTGACCTTGAAACAACGAAACCCAAACCCAACTCAATTCGTGACCAGGAGGACGGAACCCTCCGCACCGCAGCCCAACAGAAGCGGCCGCGGCGAGCCGGACGCCAGGTGTGAGACTGTTGCCGCCAGGCTCCACACGGTGTCTGCTGACCCGTCAACAATCACAAGACACAGCACAACAGCGACAGCAACAAAATACCCGGATGGTGCGCGGAAAAGCGCGGACCGGGGTCCACACGACGGAACACCACCCGGCAACAACACACGCCGATGAGGGCTGCGACGCCGCTGAAGTTCAAGTGCTTTGTGCTCGGTGAGAGAAGCCAGACCCGAGAGGTTACAGGCTACGGTCACACCGATAATCACGTGAGCGCTTCCAAGGCCTTCGGGAAGCGGCAACAGGGTAAGACGCGGGGCCGGCCGCGGTCGTGGCTGCGGTAACAGGAAGACGCTGCGAAGAGGGCCCAGGGGAAAAAGTGGGGGCCACGGATCGTTCCAGGTCCTGATCGCAGTGGTGCTGGCACGTCCACACCCGTGTGTGGGAAGTCACAGCGCCGCACGCCTAGAAGGGTCCACTGGACAGAACGTAAATTCTATCCGAATAAACCTGGAGGGAGAAAAGACCAGTCAGGCCACGGATGACGGGCTCGGTGGGAAATGGCTTAATAATCACACCTCCCGAGACCAGGTACTGAACTAACGGCTCATCCTGTCTCCTCACCACCTAAAGGGAAGATTCCATCCACATTTTATAGACCAAATCGGGCACTGAAAACACAAGAGGGGTTGCCGGAGCCGACCGAGCAGTGAGCGGAGAGCTGGGTCCCTCCGGCACAGCTGACTCCCCGGTGTGTGCTCAGGGAGGTCACCGCCAAGCTCCAGACCCTGCAATGTGAGGTCTGTGCGCCCCAGGGCAGGCCGGGCTTCCCCACGGAGTCCCCAGCGCCGGCAATGCCTTGCTCCCATTAAAGGTCATACACCAAGCAGCCCCATTTATCACCAGCACCCCGGGACCAGATGACCACGGGACAGAACGCAGCTCAACCACATACTAGGCGGCTGGATGGCCCACAGTGACCTGCCGCCCTGAGCCTCAGTTTCCCTGTCTGTAAAATGCAGATAACACGTACTGTCAGAATCGCCTAAGGACCAGAAACAAGAAAACTGTAACCGAAATGAACAGCCAGCGTGTGGCACACAGCAGGTGCTCGGTACCTGGGCTGCGGTGGTGTTGCTATGAAATCTATCAGGGCACGGCCTCTGTCCCCCCGTACCCCTCACACCAGCCCGAACCCTGTTCTGAAGCAGTCTCCATTGTTCCTGCCTCCGAGCGTCACTAAAACTTTCTTCCAGCCTGGCTCAAACAGCACCTGCTGTCCGGGCCGGCATTTGGCTCCACAAATAAGACCAAGGAAGGGAGGGGCCAGTGCTGTGAGGGGGAGGTGACCCTACCCTTCACACCCAGCGGGCCCACTGTGTGAGCAGAAAGTGAACCCTGAGCTCCAAAATCCTGACCGAGGGCTCTGTGCTGCCGTCACCAAGACCACCGGGCTCCTACATATACGTTCAGACCCTAGAAGGCTCAAACCCCAAGCAAAGACCATGAAACCCATCACCACCCCTGGGGTCAGAGCCTTGGGAGGCAGCCCACAGAGGGAGAATCGGCCCAGCCATGGGACCAGAGCCATGTGCTTGCGGGAGATGCCCCCACCCCAGACCTTGGCAGCTGGACATGGCCCCAGAGGTCTGGGTGTGAATTCTGCCTCTGCCACCCCAGCCGGGAACCCAGCACCTACGGCGGCCCAGCTCGGGGACGTTCTGTCCTGTGTGCAACGAGGTGAGCTGCCTGCAGAATTAAGGTGCTAGAAGGAAAAGCGATAGCGCCCAAAACTACCTGAACTCTTTCCTGGCCCCTAGGCTGGTGACCCACTGCCTGGCTGCCCACTCCCTGCCCCCGCCTGCCCGCATGCCCTGCCCTGCCCGTCCACCCCACGCCCTCCAGAGGCGTTCATGCACCAAACTGCATTATCGATCATGCCTGCCGACGGCCTGCTGGCTGCCAGAAGATCGATTCTGTGAGGGCAACGCTTTCCTGACTAACCCACCGCCCACCGCTGTGCGCCCAGAGCCGTACAGAGGCTGACGCACAGGAGGCGTCCGTGCGTACGCGCTGAATGAAGGGCCGGTCTCCCACCTTCTGTATTTGGATTTGCTGATTGGCTTCCGAGCTTCGTACAGACACAAAAATTCCAAATACGTGAAGCCCCGAGGCCCCAAAACACGGAAGACGGGGACAGGGACAGAAGGGTTAGCTTCCCACGAGGGCTGAGACAGGACAGGAGCCGCGGGACGGCACGAGTCATGCTGGACGGCCCTGACCTTTCATCCTGAGCATCAGCACCCCCGGAGTCAATCACCCCAGACAGGTGGGCGGCGCGCAGTCTTGCGCGTTTGCAAACTTAGGATCAACGGCCCCTGCCCACCGGGCCAGGAGGAGAGGCCCCCACCAGGGGCTACCGCCGCCGCCAGCCACACAGAGTGTTCCGGGTCGGTGGGCAGACACGGGCGCAGATCAGGTGTGGCGGAGGACCCCTTCCTCACCAGGTCCCGGGGCCTCCACCCTCCGCGAGGCAAAGATGTGTGAATCCATCTAATGGGTCTGCAGGGCGCCAGCAGCTCTGTCCTGAGGCCGGGAGGACTCTCCTGCACTCAGGGAGCACCCGCCTGCAGTGTCTGGGCTCGAACAGGTGCCGGGGCCCTTCCCCTCCTCACCCACCTTCTCATGGCGGCACACAAGAAGGGGAGGAGAGGCCCCAGGTCCGCCCAAAGGAGGCCCCGCTCTCCCAGCAGTGTCTGGATCGGACCCAGGAGTGGGTGCGGGGTGGAGGGCAGCAGGCTGGAGCTTGCGGCGGTGGGCTCCCCAGATGACTGGCTGCGTAGCCCTGGACAAGTGACTCCACCCCTCTGGGCCTCAGTTTCTCCAGAGGAGGAAGGAGAGAATCATGATAAAGATCCTGGAGGGCAGGCCGGTGCAGGGGGAGGGAGCTGTGGTTCTGGCCTAGGAGGCGTGTGAGAGCCTGGCCTGGGGGGGCCCTGAGTCTACCGCAAAGTGTCACAGAGCCGGGGCTTCCAGGACAGACGTGGACGGTCTCTTGACCCCGGAGTCCAAAAGCCCAAGATGGAGGTGTGGGGTGGGGGGGCTGGTTCCCTGGCCTCCCGCGCTGGCTCGCAGATGGCCGCCCCTCCCTGTGTCCCCACGGGCTGTCCCCCTCTCTGCATGTGTGTGTCCTGCTCTCCTCTTGTCCTAAGGACGCCGGCCAGATTGGATCAGGGCCATCCAAACAGCTTCATTTTATCTCTATGACCTCCACGGAGACCTGATGGTCACATAGGCCACGTTTGGAGGAACTGGGTTCAGGGCTCCCACAAACGGACTAGGGGGGTCACCATTCAGCCCGTATATGCCCCGAGTTTCTGTACCATGGTTTAATCAGCTGAACCTTGGCGGGGTGGGGGGTGGGGTGGTCCCCCGACTTTTGAGAGCCCCGCCTCAACCTTAGAACATTGCACCCGGGAACCTGCAAGATCCGACCTTCAGCTAGGTTAAGACAAACAGGAGAGTGGAGACCCCTCCATCCTAAGCTGGAAAATGGGGGTGATCATGCACCACCCCGACAGTATGTCTGGGAGGCAAACAGACACAAAGAGGCACCGCGCACGGGGAAGGGCAGGGCTAACGCAGGGTGGGCAGAGGGGCCGCGGTGCTAGAGGAAGAAGTGACAACCAGCCCGCGAGGACACCTGCTGCCACGCCCCCCGCCCCACCCGCGGCAAATGAGGCCATGCCTGCGCAGACACCGCCCTGGGAGCGCCCTGGGCCTTCCCTGCGATCCGCGACCCACACCCCGACCTCGGGCACCCCGCCGCGCCGGCCGGGCCCCTGCCAACTCCTCACTCGTCCCTCTGACCTCACTTTGGAGGCCCCCTCTCGCCTCCATGCACCGGGCACTCCATAGTCACTACTGCCCCAAGCATCTGTCGTGTCCGGCCCCTGTCCCCAGCACCCGCCAGGCGCAGAGTAGGTGCGTTGATACTTGGCGAATGAGCAAGTTGACCTGTATACATTGTTCCCCCCAGGGCACTGGGGGTCCCTGGAGCTTTGCTCTGGTGCCCCCAAGGGTCTCAGAACCCGGGGCTGCTTGGGGAGGGTGTAACTCCCTGACTCCTGGGGGCTCTCAGGCAGGACTAGCGGAAGTCCGTGTTCTCCCAGGGGAGTCGGTGCTGGTGATGAAAAAGGAAGCCTGAGAGATCCAAACCCCCTCATTCAAAGCCTCCGGAGGCTGGCAGGTGGTGGGAGGGGGCGCGTCCTGGCCCCGGGGTCCTGCCTCTCTCCCACGGGAGGGGGAGGCGGGTGCCTCTATTACTCAGCGGCTGTTCCCCGGGGGGGGGGGGGATGGGACTTCCACTAACGTGGTTGGAATGGCTGGAAACTGTACAAGAACGCAGCCTCTTGGTTCCCATTTATTTCTTGTACGCACAGAATATTCTGTGCTCTCCCATAATTCACCCTGTCATCCTCAATAGCTAAATACAAGAGTTAACATTTCTAAGCTAAGCACTTTGTATTCCTGATCTCATTTAATCCATGTAAAAACTTAGGAAGGTCAGACAACTTGTCCAGGGTCGTGTTGCAAGAACTAGTGAGGCCAGTCCCTCCAGAGCAGTTCCTAGGGTGTCCTGAGCCATGAGTTTATGCTCACA
Organism: Helogale parvula; assembly: GCA_004023845.1. Taxonomy (NCBI): domain Eukaryota; kingdom Metazoa; phylum Chordata; class Mammalia; order Carnivora; family Herpestidae; genus Helogale; species Helogale parvula. The sequence continues at coordinate 5,401 of PJEM01015146.1, read as the reverse complement.
CATTTCCCCCAGGCCCGGGGTGCTCAGGGCTGGGGCTGCCCTGGCACAGGGTAGTACCCACCAAGAGCTTCCTGGGTGAACTCTTCCAGACACTGAACACCGGAGACGCTCAACGAATATTTGTTGTTCGGGTGGGTGCAAGAATGAAGGAATGGAGGAAAGGAGGGAGGACAGGAGGCTGGAAGGATGATTGATGGAGGGAAGGATGGATGAAAGATGGGAGAACAGACAGGTGGAGGCTGGATGGTGGATGATGGAAGGAAGGATGGATGAGGTGATGGATAGATGGTGGGTGGGGGGTGCGTGGGTGGATGGAAGGATGACGGATGGATGGATGGAAGGATGATGGATAGATGGACGAATAGGGGATTGTTGGGTGGATGGATTGTTGGATGGATGTATGGATGGCTGAATAGGGGATGGTTGGGTAGAGGATGGATGGATGGAAGGATGATGGATGGATGGATGGATGAATAGGGGATGGATGGATGGACAGATGGATGGGTAAGAGGATGGATGGATGGATGAATAAAGGATGGCGCATGGGTGGGGAGAGGATGGAAGGATGGGGGGAAGAAAGGATGGACGAAGTGATGGGTGGATGGGTAGATGGGTGGACAGACGGATGAATGAATGGATAGACAGGACCCGTCCTCGGTGCTGGGGAGACAGTGAGGAGAAGACACAAAGCCTGCAGCAAGTTGTTGAGCACAGAAGCTGTGGCCATGAATGACGGAAGCAGAGGACAGAAGCAGCTGAGGGTCTAAGGGAGGAAGAGGGCCTTCAGAAGTGAGAGAGAGAAGGAAAGGCTCCACGGGGGAGGTGGCACCTGGACTGACCTGTGAACGGGAGAGCTAGGGTCCCCCTGGAAGGAAGGAGGGCACGAGCAAAGCGACAGGGCAGGAGAGCGGCCATCGATGTGCCCCCTTGGAGTCACTACCTGCATCTGGCTCCCTCCCCAGACCACGAGCTCCTGCAGGTCAAGAGCCTGCGTGTCCCTCTCTCCGGGCGCAGCGCCAGCACTGGCCTGACCCAGGGCAGGTGGGCAGCCGGCGCTTGTCGCCTTGGCTGACTCGGCTCATGCTGTCTGCCCCTTTGGCCGGAGCCCAGGATGCGGCAACGTGAGGGAAAATAGGAGCAAGCGTGTCTTCAGCACCCACTACACACCCAACACGCGTGATCTCAGTAACCCCGGAAACCGTCCGGGCGTGGTCACAGGTGGGGAGCCTGCCCTGCCCAGGGTCACACCGCCGGGAGCTGGCAGAGACCGCTGGCTGGAAGCCCGTGACCTTCTCCATCAGGGGCAGGGGACGAATAAGGAGACAAACAGTACTGGTAAGACCTGGGCCCAAGCTCACACACTGGGCCTTCACGCCCGTCCCTGTGCGGCACGGAGGCCCCTTTACAAGATCTTGAGGTCTCTGCTCTCCACTTAACATTGCTTAACGATGAGTCAAGATGCATTAGGAAAATCCATAATTCTCCAGGGACGCTGGAGGGAGGGGACGTGTGTGTCCCTCCCCGCCCCCCACAGGCGGGCCCAGTGGCCGTCACCCGTCACCCCGCAGCGGCTGTATGAGGGCGACCGGCTCCAGGCAAACAAAAAAAGTCACTGTGATGCCAAGAGGGCCGGCCTCACCGTGCCGGGTGGGGGCTCAGAGGGTCCCGGCTTCCGCGTGAGATTCTGGAAACTTCCTGGGCAAAATCTCAGCTGCTACCCATGCGTCTCCCAAATGTCCCTCCTGCATTCCTCGAGCCAGCCCTGGGTGGGCCCCAGGGGGCGCCGCCACCCCGCTCGCAAGGGGGTGTCCCGGTCCAATGGAGCATTTGTCTCACGGTCCCGGAGGGGGAAGCCCCCATCAAGGTCCCGCAGACCCAGCGCCCAGTGTGGGTCTGGTTCCTCCACCCCCAGCGGGGGGTGGGGGGCTCTCTGGGGCTTCTGTGTGAGCGCCCTAACCCCACTCACGGGGCTCCACCCCCATGACCTGAGGCCTCCGGGAGGCCCTGCGTCTCCATGCTGTCACGGTGGGGGCTAGGGCGGCACTCACCAAGATTCATGAAACATGAGCTTGGGGGTCCGGGAAACACACTGAGTCCCCGACAGAGGTGTGGCTGGGGGGGAGGGGCAGGTGACAAGTCAGAGACCCACATCTGGCCTCGGTGACTTGGGTGCCGCATGGACCCATCCCCAGGGACGCAGGGAGGACCCAGCTAGGTAGGGGACGACATCCCCCGGGTAAGGCACCGGGGGATCCGGGCTGGAACACCTGCGGGGACTGCCGGCAGGAGAGGACCCCGAGGGCATCGGGGCTATGGGAACGGTGCATCAACGGCAGGCGTGGGGCAGCCGCCAGGGTGCTTGGAGACTGGGGAGAGACGCCCGGACTCTGGGAGGCCCTGAAGGCTCCGGAGCAAAGGAGCGACACCCGTCGGACCCACCTCCCGGCTTGGCAACACTGTTCCAGGACAGCGCGAGTGTCGGGGGGAACTAGCGCAGCAGAGACAGTGGTGAGGCTGCTGGAAACAGACACAAGCACGCAAGTTTCCGGAAGAGAGGCCAAGTCCAGCCCGGTCTTGTCTGCCGCCCTTCCTGACCCCGGCGTGGGCCCCAGCGGTCTTTCTGTCTGTCTTCACGGCTCACCTCCTTCCCCTTCCTCTCTGTCTCAACCTCACTGCCCCCTCACCTAGGAGCCCCTCTCCCCACCCTCCCCTGCAGGTGCACCGTCTGCCTTCTGTCTGCTACCCCCCCACACCCCTGCTGCAACACTAAACCGGAAGCCCAGTGTTCACACCTCCCAAGTCCGGGCCCGTCTCCTCCCTGGAGCACGGCTGTGCCTTCTCTTGTTTGCGTCCCCGGGTCGGCACACGGAGGCGCTCAGACGTCCCAGCCAGACCGTGCCCCCTGGTACTTATTTATCTGAATCTGCCATCTTTACACCCGGGGGTTGTCTCCACATATTGGTGCTGGCGTGACGCACTGGAAATTTAATCATCAAGGAAGCTCTTTTGCTTTAGTGGAATTAACTGTCACGTCCTCCCACAGTCCAGGCCCCGGGCACGGTCGGGGTCCACAGAGAGAGGGGCCTGGCCCCCCAGCACCCTGGGAGGGGGCCCTGAGGAGCCCTGGGGCCTCTGCCCAGTCGCACATCCCGTCGACCAGGCCTGGTCGGCAGCCCCGGGGCCCCACTGGTCAGGACACCCACAGCTCTGCTGACCGTGGTCCAGTCCAGGGGCCTGGATGCTGGGGGCTGGGCACCTCGCGATGCCAGCTACACCCCACACACCTCGCCTTACACGAAAGGGGTCCTGACCTCCAGAGGGGCCGGCTTGGAGGGCCAGGGGCCTGTCCCCAGTAGGGGGCCTGACTTTGCCCTTTGGGCCTCTGGGTGGTCCAGAGTGTCGGCGCACAGTAGGACGTCTGTCCCACAGATATCTGCTCAGTGGAGTGCGCAAGAGAGTCCTAGGAGGGGCCCCGGTGTGGGCTGGGCACCGACGGCCACCCTGCCTGTGTCGGGACGTCGCGTGGTCTTCGTAACGCGATCTCAGTTTCTGGAAACTGAGGCTCAGAAGCATGAAGCCCGCTGCCCCGGGCCCAGGCAGCCAGGCAGCGCTGTGGCGGGCCCGCTCCCCCTCCCGCAGCTCTCGGAGCCCAGGACACGGACCTCGGGCTTCGCAACAACAGAAATCTCTCCCCCACAGTCTGGAGGCCGGAAGTCCGGGAGCAAGGTGTCCACAGGGCTGGGCTCCCTCCGGAGGCTCTGAAGGTGTACCCTTCCCTCCCTGTCCAGCCCTGCAGGCTCCGGGGGCCCCTGGGCTTGTGGCCGCTCCTCCATCTGTCCCCCGTGTTGGGGTCCAAATCCCCCTCCTTTACGTAAGGACTGAGCAGCATGATCTCCCGTTAACTAGGTTACATGGAGGAGGCCCGATTTCTAAGTGAGGTCGCACGCACAGGCTCCAGGTAGATGCGAATCTGGGGAGACACCGTCCACCCCGGTTCAGGCCAGCTCCAAACCCATGCCCCCTCCTCCCCAGAACCAACGCTGTGCCTTCGCGTCCGGCGAAGGGGGCCGAGGCGGCCCTGCTCCAGTTTGACCGCTCACATGGAAACCAGAAGGGGCGCCGCGGCCGGTGAGCTCACTTCAGTCATGTGTGACGGGCTTCCCGCAAAGATTTTTCGTCTGTCCCCTCCCAGAGCTCAGCTCCAAAGGCCTCCTTTCCGGAGGTCCTGCAGGCTCGCAGGGAGAGCTGGAGACTCTTGGTGGCATTCATGTCCCCCCAGGGCATCTGGAACTTTCCAGAACATCTGGAAGGGAGGCACCTGGCTGAGGAGGGAGCAGCTCCATCTGGCCCTCTCCCTGGAGGAGGCGCACCTCACCACCACTGCCCGGCCAGATCCATGAGGCCGCGTGGGATCCTTCCGCAGCCCCCCGGAGCCTCCAAACAGATACAGGGCTTTGGGGTAAATTCAGGAGCCCCTTTACCCCGGACACACAAGCCCAGTTCCAGCAAGTTCTTCCAGCGTGAAAACAGGAAGACCCCCTCCTCCAGGCCACCGGCTGCAGTAGCCAGGGTGGGGGAGGGGCTTCCTGACAGGCGGGCACCCTCTCCTCCTGACTCTCTCCACAAACGCCCTTCGTCATAGCGCAGACTACAGCACGAGCTCCCGGGAGGGTGGCCCCAGGCTGGGGACCCTGACACCCGAGAAAAAAGGCCTGGGTCTTACTAACAGCTGAGGCAGGTCCAGACGTGAAAAGGAGGCAGGAGAAGAAATCAGGGACTAAAGCGGGGGGGGGGGGGGGGTTGAGGTCCTTCTTCCACGTCCCAGGGAAAGTCCACGTGGGCACCCCGCTCTGGTGGTGTGGGCTCAAAGTCCACAGGCCAGAGAGGGAATGTGCCCCTGGAGTGCTGTTCAGAGAGTGAGCGTGAGGACAGGATGTCTTAGCTATGCCACCGAGAGTACCACACATAAAACAGAAAATTGACCAATTGCACTCCGTCTAAATTCAATCCTCCTGCTCTTCAAGAGACGCCGAAGGGAATGAAAAGGCGGCCCGCAGACTAGGAGAAAACACTTGCACATCATAAAAATGAGTATGATCCTGCATATATAAAGAGCTCCCACAACACAATAACAATCACAAAATCAACGGGACTTCAAGAAATGGACAAAGGATTCTAACAGACACTTCAAAGAAGGCAGACTTAGGGATAGCAAACCAGCGTAAAGAGATGTGGGGCATCATGGGTCACCAGGGAGATGCAAACCAAAACCACTGTGAGGAACCACCACACACCTGTTAAAATGGCTAGAATTAAAGAGACAGACGGTACCAAGTGCTGGCAAGGAGCAGGGGGTGGGGTTTGATTTTGCTGGTGGTAAAAGTGTCAAATGGTACAGTCT
>PJEM01015145.1:11857-31531 GCA_004023845.1 Helogale parvula | reverse complement strand
CCATCTGCGGCTCTCATCGAAGTCAAGGTGTATCCGGGGCCTCGGCGCACGGGCTGTGACGGCGCCGGCGCAGAGCGTATTCGACGGAGGGGAGGTCGGCCGCCCAGCTTACTCGGGGCCCCGGCAGGAGGCTACGCGCCAGCTCCACCCAAACCCGCGCTTTCATCTTTGGTTCTAATCTCAGCATTATTAAAGAGCAAGAAAGAGAAAGAACGACAAGAAACACCATCAGAAGAGCCGCCCACAGGTGATTTCCCCTCCCCCTCTCCGCAGCTGTGTCTGCACGGTGAGCCCGCGGGCAGCAGGCCGGGTGGAAGCCCGGATTTCCTTTACCTTTTCCTTCGTCGTCCGCCCCACGCCGCCCACAGCAAGCCGGGTCAGGGCCCAGACCTTCAGGGCTGCAGACCCTTCCTCCTGCGTAACTGAGCAAACGTTCGACTCGAATCCCAACTCCCAGGACACGCTGCGCTTTCCAAATTCAAAAGTTAAGAAAGTATTAGGCCCTATGATAACCAAGTTGGGGATTCTTGCTCTAAAGGTGTAAACTGATATTTGATCCGGGGTTCAGCAGGCGGTCTGATTTAGTAAAAATAAAAATAAAGGGAAGGGAGTAAGAACCCTGTTTCAGAACTATAGAAGCCTCTCCCGACCATGGACGCCCTCCAGACAGACTGATGCTGCGGGAACAGAAGTCCACGCTTCCCAGTCCTCTCTGGATCCCTCACAAAATACTTTTGTTGGAAATACTTAAAAAGTTTAAAGAAAGGCTGCCTGCAGTCCATCGGATAAAAATCTCACAGACAGAAGGGGCACCTGGGGACTCAGTCGGTTCAGTGTCTGACTTCGGCTCAGGTCATGATCTCAGGCTCCAGCGCTGCGTCAGGCTCGGTGCTGACAGCGGGGGGCCTGGAGCCTGGAGTCTGCTCTGGATTTTGTGTCTCCTCTCTCTGCCCCTCTCCTGCTCACGCTCCATCTCCCTCTGTCTCTCAAAAATAAATAAATGTAAAAAACAAATTCAGACTAATAAAGATCTCAGAGAAAGGAGCACGGAATGGTTTTGGAGAGAATATAAAGAAAAGTTTATATGCTTTTGAGAAGCTACTTATGAGCTACTTAGTATCATTTTTAAAACCTCTGTGCCAGTCTTCCTGTCCTCACTTTGTCGCCTTCTCTGTGAGAAAGAAATGCCTCTGCTCAGTCCCCGAACCTTCCTCTGAGGCTAACACCGACCGGTGAACCCGTTCCTCCCCCAAACTGAACAACAAAAACAACCAGTGTTTAAAAACTTGGTGGCGTTCTGGGGTCTCGGTCTGCTATTCCCTGAGCACGGAATCCACAAGGGAGGATGCGAGGAACCGCAACTAGAACACCCCAGCCTGGGACGGAGCTCGTGGGGCGGGAACTTCTGTGCGGGGGCTCCTTCCCGACAGGTGTGTGACCCCGTGTACTGGAGCCCTCAGCCCCCAAACAGGGACCCACCGGTATCCCCCAGTCCTCTCACTGAACCGACCGAGGGTAGCTGCCTCAGTTCCGTAGGAAACATCTGCAACCGTTCCCTGCAACCAGACCCGCCTGGTCCAGGCCTTAGCCCTTGGCATCCACTGGTCTCAGAAGTGGTGACTCGTCCTGGTAAAATCGTGTAAGTCAGAACATCCCATCCGGAGCTTGACCTAAAATGGTTCCTCAGCCTGACCTAACTCGCCTGCCCAGCGGATCCGGCAACGGACCTACACGTGCAGAGGCGAGGAGGCCCAACGTCGGGGAGGAGGGTGCCGGACACGGGAAAAGAGAGCGTAGTCTGCTTCGACGCTTCCAGAGACCGAGAGGATGCGGAATGGGGGATCTGTCGTCGCTTTAGTTCGGGGGAGTTGTGTGTGTGTGTGGAGGGGGGGGTTCTCATCCTTCCCACCCCGACAGCAGAGCGGCGCACATTTCACACTAAGGGTCCCCGGGTGGATCCGGGGTCGATGTGCCGGGGCGTGCGGAGCGTGGGTGGCCCTTGGGCCGTTAGGGTCTAGGAGGCCGACGCTCGTGCGCGCGGTGTGCGCCCACGCCCCCTCCCCGCCTTGGAGGGCTTTGGGGGTCGGCACCTGCACCCGAGCCAGCCTCCAACGGAGGTCGAGGACCCAGCACCCGCCCCACTGGGGCGAGCCCTCCCCTCGCCGGGGGCGGGTCCGGTGGTGAAAGGCGCCGCGCGAATGGGTTCCGGTAAGTGTCTGCACCGCGTCACCGCAGGCCTCTCGGGTGGGGCGCCCTCGCTGGAACCTTCCGGACTTTTCCCTGCGGGAAGACCGCAGGTCAGGGCCGACCCCACCCGGGCAAGCCCTCCCCGTGGGGTCCGGGCCCCTGGGGCGCTTATTTCTCCCCCGGCAAATTCTCTCCCGCCAAGTGGTCTTTACCAGCGAGAGACAGAGACCTTGGAGGAATCGCGTCACTGTCCCCTCCTTGCACCTTTTCTAAGGAACGGCTGTTAGGGATCTAGGAAGGGGTTTTGTTCCTTTTGTTTGGGAGGGGGGTTGTTTGTTGAGTGTTGATAATTGAATTTTCCAGCTGCAACATTAACTTAGAAAGGAGAAACCTTCTGTATCTTAGCTTGTGGGGCTGGAAGCACTCCAACCGTGGGTCGGCCGCGTGGCCTAATGGATAAGGCGTCTGATTCCGGATCAGAAGATTGAGGGTTCGAGTCCCTTCGTGGTCGCAGCTTTCTTGTTGAGTAAGAAATGTAATTTTCATTTGACTTTCAACTGGACGGGACCCTGGAGGAGTCTTTGGAAACTTAAAGTTAAGTTGTAGACTTCGTGTAAAGTCTTTGGAAACTTGAGTCTTTTGGAAACTGGCACTACATTTTGCTCGTGGCTTCCAATCAGTGAAGATAGCAGCAGAGCACTAGTGAATGAATTTACCAACATTGTCGTCAACCTGAGTGTTCTGGCTCAAAGCCCCACAGGAGAACCAGAATTCACCAGAATTCCTCTAAACTATCACAGTCGTTGTGATGGCCAATCTTGTGTGTCCACTTGACTGGGCTAAGGGATGCTCAGATAAGTGGTAAAACATTGTTTTTGGGTGTGTCTCAGAGTGTTTCTGGAAGAGGTTAGCATTTGATTCAGTAGACTGAGTGAAGAGATGTGCCCTCACCAGTGAGGACCCGAGAGGAACACCAGGGCAAAGAAAAGGAAACGGTCTCTCTGCTTGAGCTGGGAACTTGACCTTTTCCTGCCCTCAGACCTCCTGAGCTCCTGGTTAGCAGGCTTTCCAACTGGGACTGAATGATGCCACTCGGTTTTCTGATTCTTCAGCAAGCAGATGGCAGATTATAGGACCTCTCAGCCTCCATAAGTACATGAGCCAATTCCTCCATTAAATCTCTTCTTACATATATCTTGTTACAATGAAATAAAATGAGAATATGCTCCAAGCCCCCCCAAGCAGACAAAACCCTGCAAGCCACATGAGCAAACCCAGATCTAGCTTCTTTCAGGAACACAAGTAAAACTGAACGGAGGTTACTTCCGGTACATGTTTCTAATAATCACAAAAGAAACAAGTCATCTTCCTAAAGTGGTATAAGATAATCACTTTTAACCATCCCCTGCTTGTAATAACCGACCATTTTAAAGGTTAAACAATTTCCCATTTGCACTTTATAAGCCATCTTGTGATGTCATGCCCCTGAGCTTCTTGCCAGATTTGGAACTGAAGATTCTTGAGTTCAGGAACTGTTTCTTGGTGCACAGTAAACCCTTACTAAATACTGTTTCACTGATCTGATTTTTACTGTATTTGGATTTTTTACAATCTCTACATAGGCTCCTGGTTTCGTTTCTCAGGAAGAACCCTGATTAATACAGTCATCAAAACCAAGAACAATCTAAGAAACTGTGGCAGAATAAAAACAACCTAGACACATACAAGTAAATGGAAGGTGTGTTTTGGGACCGACAAAGGCCACTAGGCTCAAAACTTAGGAGATCTGAATAGACTATGACATTTATTTAACAAAATGTGTCAATGTTTATTAATTTAGCAAGTATGCCATCTTAATGTTAGAGAGTCATACGAGACCCTGGACGCGGGGATGTTAGAAATCGCTGTAACATCCCCAGTTTTTTTCCTGCAAATGTATTCCTGTTCTGAAGTTAAAATAAAACGGCCTCTCTCAGAGACATGCAAGAGAAGAGAGTGTTCAGAAGGGTCAGCGCAGTGGCTCCGCCTCGGGGCACGCGCGTGTCCTCCCGGGCGCCCACGGTAACACGAGGGCGACCTAGGGCGCGCGCGCGCCGCCGATTCCGAGCCGTCCCCCCTCCGTCCCACGCGGGGGACACAAGACGGGGATCCCGCGGGCGGGAAGGCGCGGGGCGGACGCCCCTGCGGACCGGAGTCGAGGAGCCGCGGGGCGCGGACCCCCGGGGGCCCGCGTGGACACTCCCCAGCCGGGGCCCGCGCGCATCCCACTGAGCCGTCAGGTGCGCAGCGGTTTCCGTGAGGATCTAAGTTCGAGCCGAAGACCTTTAGTCACTGCTGAACCTTCCGCCTCATTCTCGTCCGCGTTTGAAACCCAAACACGCTAAAAATCCGTCGCTGCCACTGAAACGCCGGAGCAGAAAACCGGGTTAGAACGCGCTTCTACACTCGGCGCTGCTTCCGCGTGGGTGCGTTCAGGGGGCGCCGCCCAAACCCCCGGGACCCCGCTCCCGCGGCGCCCTGGGAACGCTCGGCTTCCGTCCGCTGCGACCGGAAGTCCCCAGGGTCCCGGGACCGTCGGCAACGCCAGGCGTCCCTGCGGGACTTGCCGTCTCTTCCCCCGCCCTCCGCGCACGGCCCCTCCTCTCCTCCGCCGCCCCCTCCGCCTGCCCTGCTGAGCCCTCCGCGGGTCCCCTCCGCGGGTCCCCTCCGCAGCCCCGTCCGGGACGCAGCCACGGGCCTCCCGGGGCGCTGACAGCTTGGCCTCTGCGGGCGCCTGTCCGCTCCTCCCCGTCGGCTCTCCGGCCGGAAGCGTTAGGATTTCCCCCGAAATTCGCCTCTGCGTTAACAGTCGCACCGAATTTTGCGTAAAGGTACAAGTGGCGACCCCGCGCCTCGGGGACTGAGGACAGTCGGGGGCGCACGCGGGCCTTGAGGGGGGGGTCACAGAGGGCGCGTTTGTGTCGTACTTCGCTCCCAGCGTCCTGGGCTCCCCGTGGTGCACAGACGGCTTGTGCCGTGGACGCTGCAGCGGCCGGGCCGTGTGCTCTCGTGCGTCGTCCTCGAAACCAGAGCCACAGCGGCGCCCCGACAAAGCCGCGGTCGCGTCTCCAAACCGTGCGGGGCGCCGCCGACACCCACACGCGCACACACACACACCCGTCGCCGGTTGTGGGTCCCGTGCTGCGAACGCGTTCCTTCTTGTCCCGACTCCACTCCGGGACCGACTGTCTCCGGGGCCCACGGAGGGCGTCCCTGTGTCCCCCGCGCCACCCCTTGTCTGTTTGGCGGCCTCGTGGGCGGAGAAGGACGTTTTCTGAGAAGAGGGGATCCGAAGGTTCCGAGCTCGCGGCGGGCGGGGGCCGACGCAGCCCTTGGGGGGAAGGTGAGGGGTCTTCGGTTCAGGATGCGTTTCTCCCCCGGGGAGAGCTGCGAGGCAGGACCCAGTCCGGAGATTTCAGAGACAGAGGGACCTGCCCAACACGTGTAGACGATACTGCCGCGGTCCCCAAACCGCTGTCGCCCGAGGGGGTGTAGCTCAGTGGTAGAGCGCGTGCTTAGCATGCACGAGGCCCCGGGTTCGATCCCCGGCACCTCCACGCGGCCGGCGCCTGGAGGCTCGGCCTCACTTCCCAGTCTACGCAGGAGACATTCGCTCTTTAATTTACGTGCCAAGCCATTTACACAAACAATGGTCCGCTGTCCCTTAATCTCCCGACCACTGGGCCGTTTTCACTATTACTAATAACTATTAGTTATTATTACTAAGCAGTGGGAAGAAGAGAGAGAAGGCGGGCAAGGAGGCCCTTGCGGAAGCTCCCTTAGGTTCCCCCACCCCCACCCCGCTTCCCTCGGCTGTGCCTGCGTCAGCGGACAGACCGCTGGCTCAGGAGACACCTGCCCTTCCGTCATTCGGTCCCCACTCGCCCCTACACCCCCGCCCCACCCCCCAGAATCTTGACTGGGCAGCAAAAGGTCAGCCGAGTCGCCAGCTCTTTCTCGTGAAGGGGCGTCCAGGATTCAGTCCGGGGGAGGGGCCCCCCGAAGGGGGAACGATCATTCCCGGAGGTAGCGAGGTGCCCCCAGAGCCCAGACGCCGCGCAGAAGGGGCTCTGCCTTCCCGCGGGAGCCGCCGTGTTAGGCCCACTTCCCGCAGGAGGAAGGGAACCTGCTGCTGGAAACAGGGGACGGAGGCCCCGCAGCCTGCGCGCAGGTGGAGACCACAGGTGCGGGGACCCAGCCCCTCCTCCAGCTCTGCTGCCCCCTTTCGCTCACCGCGTCCTGTCCTGTGCCGCCGCCACCTCCTCCGGGAAGCACGGTGCACAAAGCCGTCTGGACAGACGCTTCCACCGCACAGACGCCGCCCTACACCCGCCGCAGGTGGGGGGCGGTCAGTGCGCGCCGGAGCCGTCCGGGGACAGGGGGTGCGCCTTCGCCGAGTCCCCGCACGGCCCCCAGGGTCGGCAGCCGCTGAGTCCTGCTGTCACATCCTGTCCGATCCAGAGGTCACGGGAGGGGGCGGGGTTATTCACCGCCTCCCTCCTCAAGGTCGTCCCCGCACCCCCACCCCTGGGCGCGCACTCCAGCGACTTCCCAGCGACGATGGGAGCCCCGCCGGGTGATTCCGGGGAGCGGAGCGCAGGGGGGCCGGAGAGTGACACGCGGTTAAGGGAGAGTCGGGAGGGGCAGGTTCCGCACGGGGAGGAGGGAATCCCGTGGAAAGTGAAAGACGATGGTCTAGGATCACTTCCAACAACAGCAGGGAAGCCACTGTGGTGGCCGAGGTTTGAATATTTGTCCACAAACCCCGGGTGGGGGAGGCTGTTGTGACAGTAAAACTGCTGCGAAGCGGTTCTTGCTCTGCGTCCAGAACGCCCCCTCCCCCGCCCCCTGGTGCCTCGCTGTGGGTCTCCGTAGGCGAGGCCCAGGCCGGGTCCTGACCCCATGCTGGGCTCCACAGGTCGTTACAGCAGTGACTGTGACAACATGCACGTGCTGGTTTTTATTTGGGATCCGTTTCCTCTTTCCATCTGGGTCTAAATTCCTCGAGGCAATGTTCCCAGTTCTGTTCTTTTGTGCCCTGGTAGCATTTCCTGCTGGAGCGACCGCCAGAAGCATTGGAGGTGCAAAGGCCCTGGGGTACCGGAGTGGGAAATCTGTGAGGCCGACAGACTCCCGGGAAAAGGAGCGGCACATTTGCGTTCCAACCTGAGGCCACCTGAGTTAAGGTGGGCCATGCACGTCCGGGGCTGAGGCTTCCAGGTTCTGGGGGTCAGTTACCCCCTCCTCCTGGAAAAAAATGTATCCCAAATCCGGATGCCCTGGTGAGTTGCATGGCGTGGAAGGGGGACTCACTACCTGTCACGGGTTTTATTTAGCAGCTGCCTGAGAGCTTCCCTCAGGCAGTTCCAGGGCTCCACACCAAACACAGCCAGGCCAAGCCGGAAAGAGCAAGAGCAAAACAAAATCGTGCCCGGAGAATCCAGGCGTGGCAAAATGGAACAAGACGGTCACAGCTATTTCGCCTGCTGACACCTGCGCCCCGGTCAGGAGTCAAAAGGAAGAATCAAAGAGAAAGGGCGCTCACTCACTTGGCCTTGGGTCAGAAGTAATTTAACCAGGAGCCTGACGCCAACATGCCTGGATGGCCACAGCCCAGAGACGGTCCCGTCAGGGGCGCTGTGGCCCGGCCGGCCTGGGGAGGAGCCCAGGAGGAAACCGAGCTGCTGGTGGATCCCTGCTCCCTCTCGGACCCTGGAGGAGCGAGGAGGAACGTGCCTTTGGTTTTCCCAAAGGAGGGAATGTAGGCATCGTCCTGTAGGGTTCCCGACGCCGCGGTGAAGAACTCCGAAACCGTTCCTAATACGGAGCAGAGGCTGCTGCGCTCCCGCCGCGGGCGGCTCGCACGGAAAACAGGCGCCGGGCAGACGGTCCACACTCCGCAGTTCGCACGGACTCTAGCAAGTGCCATCTCTTTAAACACAAGGACTTTATATACCCGGCCCTTTATATACCCGGCGGGGGCGAGCTGGGCGCGCAGGAGAGACCGGCCCCCGCTCCTGGGACCGCACAGTGCTCGTCAAACCTCAGAAACTTCACAGGTCCATTTTTTCTCTTTTCTGCTCTTTCTGCCCGGCTCTTCAGGGCTTCTGCCAGATGAGACCCCGGAAAACGGCTCTGTGGATGTGGCTGCAAGTTGGGGCTCCAGGCGGCTTTCTCCTCTCGTGTTCTCTGCGAACGCCCGCGTCTGGGGTGGCACCATTGAAGGGAACACATTGGACTGTATATCTGTTTTTAACGGGAGCCGGGTACACGGCAAAGCGCACGAAAAAGCACGGATGGAGGAGCCGGGGGTCGAACCCGGGGCCTCGGACATGCGAAGCACGCGCTCTCCCACTGAGCTACACCCCCAGGCGCCCAAGGCTCCGGGGATCACCTGTAAGATGTCAGTTGCATCTGTGGCCCACGTATTTCTGTCGGAGAAACCAGTGGTGTTCGGCGCGACTAGTTCAGGGAGGCCGTGCTGTGACGTGGTCTGTAGCTCTGTGGGGCGTTAGCCTCTTAACGTGAGATTGGAGAGTTCAGGTCTGTTGAGGAATTGTTTTCTTTTTCCTCTTCATTATTTCCAGTTTTTATATGGAAACCAACTGGAGCTTTCTAAACACCGCCAGTATGTCCCTCCGCTTGTCACAGACTGCTAATGGCGCAGCTGGCCCCCGAGAAGCAGGGCCTGAGGGGCAAGGGCATGAGACAGCTGCCAGTGTGCCCAGTCCAGTGACTGTGACCTGTCCTGATCCAGGCAGGCAACTTCTCAGGTCCTTACGAGGATCTGCCAGATAAGTTGATCAATGAACTTAACAGTGAAATGAAAGGATGAAATCTGATGGAACGAGGTGCAATGACACAGGACTTGGACTCTTACTGGAGCAAATACTTAGGAAGCCCAGCAGCTTTATTGTGCAGATGGTGATGCCTTCTGCAGAACCCAGTAAATATAGGAGGAGGAGCTCGAATTCTGTTCTTTTTGTCCTTGTTCTGATTGGTTTGTTGATTTGCTTTTGCTTTGGAAGCATGTGCGGAGCACTAAGGGGGGAATGAACCGTTGGGGTTTGGATAGGACATAGTTTGTCTACAGGATAGCCTCCTGAGGATGTCTCTTAAACACATTGCAACCCGAGTCTGGAATTCTCTAGATGTTTCTGAATCTGAAACATCTAGGACATTCATGTGGGTGGGAGGGCAGTGCCTCTTAGGAGGAGGGTCGATAACCACTTAAAGTTACCTGTTAAGACTAGTAGATACGGATTTCGGCTCAAGTCATGATCTCAGGGTCGTGGAATCAAGTCCCAGGGTAGGCTCTGCACCGACAGCCCGGAGCCTGCTTGGGATATTCTCTCTCTCTCTCTCTCTCTCTCTCTCTCTCTCTCTCTCTCTCTCCTTCTCTCTCTCTCTCTCTCAGTATATACACAAAACATTTTAAAAAAGACTAGTAGAAAAAGAACTTATTATTGGTATTTGTGAAAAACAAAAAAAAATGAGATTGCTCCTGGACTGATCTCACTTTTAAAACATTTATACTCATCGCTATGGTCTTACGTTTTCTTCAGAACACGAGTAAAAGTTCCAATTCCTACTCTCAGCTTCCGGATAAGGTGGTTAGGTCTTCTTCGTCTGTTTCTGCCAATCTGGGACGATTTGAGTTATGCAATGCTGTGCATCAAAGTTCTCAAAATTGAGGGACTTTAAACAGCCATCTATTACGTTTGCTCACAATCCCCTGGGTCAGAAATTCTGGCCGGGCCTTCTTCTGCGCCTACAGCCAGCTCGGGCGCTCTCTGCTCGTCCCTGAGCTGGGAGCAAGGCTGGCCTCGCGGGTGCGAGGAGGCGCCGCCCTCCAGCCTCAGTGCCACCGGTGCGGTTTTCTGTTCCCTCTTCTCTTCATGGTTCTCGCTTGGGCTCCCTCACAGCGCAGTGATCCTTCGAAGATTCCTTGCAGGCGGCTTCCCAGAGCGGCCACTCCAAGAGGGGCAGTGGCAGAAGGTGCAGATCACTTAGGCCATCGATGCCACCAGTCCCCAAAGGACACTCTTCGAGCAGAAATACTGCTCACTGACAGGGAGGGTCTCCTGCCTCCACAGCACACACTAGCGCTCCTTCATCTTCAGACACAGTGGGACGGGAGGAAACAAGGAAATGGTTGACTTCTTAGAGGACAAGAACCCTCCTTCACCTGGGTTTACCAGAAGGTGGCGCGTTCTCTACCGCAGAGGAGGAACGTTACTTTGTCTCCAAAATTAATGCAGATGGAGAAGGGATTTTCCTTACTCTGTCATTTGTCAGGCTCTTCCTGAAGAAACAAAAATCCATGTTGGAATTCATGTGTTCTATTCCTGGTATGCGACGAAGGTTCACGAATAGAGGTTCGTCCCAGGCTTCAGTTCGCAGGCCAAGGCGTTTTTCCAGAGACAGTTGGAACCCTGCACACGTCACCTTAACTTGCCCCATGCCCCAGTCTTTAGGATTAGCTGTTGAGGCTAAAGAAATTGGGTTCCTCTATCTCTCCCTCTCTCCCTCCCTCTCTCTTCTTGTTCCTCATCCCCTCACCCCCTCACTCTCTCCCTTTCTCTCCCCCACACTTCCCTTCTCTCTCCCCCTCTCCTCCTCTTTCTTACTTCCTATTGTAAACTGGTAGCCTGGGTGACAAAGCTGCTTATGTTGGCTGCGTTTGGGGTTGTTGAATATCAGCTTTCCCCTTTCTTCCTTCTGATGTGGTGCCAGTCACGTTTACCTTCCATGTGAGCAGGCAAAAAAGTAGCAAAAGGCAGAAAACCAGATTTGGCTGGCGACCCTCAAAGGGAAGCATCCCTGGAGGGGCTGGGCATCGAACCCAGGACCTCACACATGCAAAGCATGCACTCTACCACTGAGCTACACCCCCGGGCAGATGCTGCTGGTCTTGTGATATGTTAGGAAATACGACTATTGCCTGTATTTTCAGCAAAGCTGTGTGTGTGTGTGTGTGTGTGTGTGTGTGTGTGTGTCCGCGCGCGCGCCAGAAATGAATTTTTGTTAACTCCACTAGTTAGTTCTACTTCTAAATGGATTTTTTTGGCCATATGCAAGAATAGTAAATGCTACATCCAAAATGATAGTATTCCTGCTCTAGGTTCTTCCCAGCAAGGGGCAGGCTCGTCTAAGACCTTCCCGTCCTCATGCCTGCATCTTGTTTTCTTTCCGCTCCCTCGGCAAGTCTCCAACTGAAAGTCCCACGTGCCTTCATTCTCTTTTCCTCCAGGTGTTTTCCTCCTCCCTAGGTCGCTGTACCGAATCTTCACTGACCGTCTTGTCCACACCCACCCACTTCTCCAAGGGTCTCTGGTCTGTACTTATTCTCTTCCTTCATCCTCTACAAGGAACCTTGTCTTTCCCACCAGCCATTTTCAAGACCGCGATCTCTTGCCCTGGAAAACCAAGGAAGCACTTTGACATCCTATGTGCAAAATGAAAATCTTCATCGTTTATTTCCAATCCTGCTGCTGCCATCCATTCCGTATCTTGAGAAATGCTCCTAACCCCATGGCTCTCTGGCAGGCAAGTCTCCAAAAGAGAAGGAAAGAGGGAGAGAGGGAAGGAGGGAGGGGGAGAGAGGGAGGGAGGGGGAGGGAGGGAAGGGGACGGAGAGGGGAAGAAAGCGTTCGTGGGCTCACGTTCTGTCATCTCCCTGCCTCTCCAACCCCACGCAGCCGGTCATCTAATTCCTGTCACTACAGATTAGTTTGTGTTTCCTAAGGTTTTATACAAATAGAATCATATTGTATTTACTTTTTTGGTCTTCTTTCACTCGTCATACTTATTTTGAGATTCACCCATATGTACATATCAATAGTTTATTCCATTTTATGACGAGGAATATTCCATGGTATGGATAGACCACAATTTGTTTATCAGTTCACCCATCGAAAGGCATTTGGAGTCTTTCAGTTATTGACTATTACAAATAAAACTGATATGAATAATTGTGTGCCAGAATTGTATGGACACATAGTTTTATTTTTTCTTTTGGATACATAGTTAGGATTGAGTGGCTACCTCATAGAGAAGGTGTATCTTCAACTTTTAAAGAAACTGACAACATGTCTCAAAATAGCGCTATTTTCCTTTGCCACTAACAGGATATGAGAGTTTCATTTCCTCCACATTCTTGCAAACATTCAGTATGCTTAGCGTTTTTAAATTTTAGCAAGTTATAGCCGCAGTGGTGTGTCAGTGTGGTTTTAATTCGTATTTTCCTTAATGACCGATATCGAGCATCTTTTGTTTACTTGCCATCCTTATTGCTTCTTTGGAGACGTGTCTGCTTAAAATTTTTGTCTATTTTAGAACCGTGTTTTCTTTTTGTTGCCTATTTAGAGCCCTTGATACACTCTAGAGGCAAATCCTTTATCAGACGCGTGGTTTCGAAGGTTGTTTTCCTTTCTGTTCTCTTAAACGTGTTTTGCACAGAGCAGGGTTTAAAGTTTTCTGATGAGGTTAAATTTATCCAATTAAAATTTTTAATGTTCATTTTTGAGAGAGACAGGGTGTGCAGGGGAGGGGCAGAGAGAGAGGGAGACAGAGAATCCGAAGCAGGCTCCAGGCTCGAGCTGTCAGCACAGAACCCGACGCGGGGCTCAAACTCACCAACCGCGAGATCATGACCTGAGCCAAAGTCGGGCGATTAACGACTAAGCCACACAAGCGCCCCAAGTTTATCCAATTTTTATACTTTTGGTGCCATATCTACAGAATATTTGTCTGACCCAGGGCCACAAAGATTTTCTCCTATGTAAGGAACGTCCCGCAATGTTTTCTTTGGTTTCCTTAATTTTCTGAGATGTGTCTGGATTAGCCGACAAGAAGGAGGAGCAGAAAGGCCTTCGGAGGAAACCCTAAGACCTCTTTTCTGTCTTCCTCCTCCACCCACCTTCCCATCCTCCAGAAATCGGACCCAAGTAATCTAGGCGGAAGACAATAGATCCCCCCGATTTCTAGGTAGGTACATACATTGGACCGCAGCAGTTGAAGAATCTGAAGTCTCCTAAATCTGAAGTTGAAGACAATCTAAGTATTGAAAAACAAATGATCAGCAAATGGGGCACACGGGCAGCCGAAATAGCTCAGTTGGGAGAGCGTTAGACTGAAGATCTAAAGGTCCCTGGTTCGATCCCGGGTTTCGGCAGGCAGAGTGTTTTTGTTGATCTTAAAGCAGACGATTCAGCTAACCCTGAGATCTGTTTGCCATCTTGAAACTCCATAATAATTACACCTTAAATTTTATGTTTTGTAACTGATGTACAAAATAAAGGTGAACAATAAAATTCATAACTCACAATGTTACTTCCACGTGATTAGAATGACATTAAAAAAGCAAATGAAAAATACATTAACGGAGAGAGAAGGAAGAAAGGAAAAAATTGTATATTTTATAACTACTTTTAATTTTTAAACATTTTAAATTATAACTACCTTTAAAGGAGAGGCCTTTCCCCCTCGTTTAAGATATACACATGCACATAAAAATAAATATACATATTTATATGCTGAAAGACAGGGACAGTCAGGAGGAAGAGTCCGTGTCGGGAGAAAACCACACACCATTGCTTACACACGCCCTCGGGGCGACCACGTATTATACTCCACGTTCTTATTTCAAAAGGGTTAAGGCTCATCCTCTGAGCAGCAGCGGATGTCTGTGCAGCACAGCAGCTACAGGCCTGATCTGACACCCGCCGAGGTCGGGGACAAGTCTGGAACGCAGCGGGTGGGGAGGAATGACGCCAGGCCAGGCCGGCGTGGACGACGGGCTTCCTCTCCTCTGGAGTAAGGGACCTTCCGTTCCCACTTTGCATTGGCCCGCCCTGACCGGCATCAACCAACATTCACAATACGCTTTCACAGGTCGTGGATTGACTCACCCACCTGCAGGCCACCCGCAGGGTCCCCACACACCGATAGCTGAATTATCATCTCAAGGGCACTGGCCCGGATCTGTGGGAATTCATGCCCGCGGCGTGGACTCCCTGTTTGGCTTCACGTCATCCGTACAAACTATCTGAAATCAGGATCGGAGCGCATCGGATGGCGGTTGCCTCACAAAAAGGCACATCGAGAAAACAGGGCAGCGGGCTAATAGCATCGCTCTGCTCTTTGCTTTCTTAATATGGTCTTAGTTGTGTGGCTGTTACCGAAATCTGTTCCGTTCTGTTTCCAAAGTCTTGGGATTCTCCTTGTCCCAGGCTGGCGGCGAGGAGAGGGTTGTGGGGGGTGCGGAGGGAGGCCCATGGTAGGAACAAAAGCTGCAAAATTCGGAGTTTAAGGAGAGGTTTTGAAGTGCCCCCCAGCGGGACGATTAAACCTGCAAACTCCTCGGCTCCACAAGGCCCCGCTGGGACTCGAACCCAGGATCTCCTGTTTACTAGACAGGCGCTTTAACCAGCTAAGCCACGGAGCCCACGTCAAAAACCTCCTCGCATTCCTCCCATCAGGAGGATTTTGCGCCGCGGATGTCCGGGCGACCCCCTCCCCTTCCTGGGTTTGCGTCCCCGCGGCCTCCGACCGGCTCAGAGGCCCCCGGACACGGACGACCTGGGCCCGCGCACGGCCCGTCGGACTTCCCGCGGCCTTGCTCTGCCAGCTCCCCGCTGACCCCGATGGGGCCCCAGGGGACTCGGGCAGGGGAGGGGAAGGGGCTCCGTGCGAACGTCACCCCCCAGCCCCGGGACCAGGACGGGGAGGCCGCGGGGAGCCGCAGGCCCCAGTGCGCCCGTCCTACCAGTATCCGGCCTCACACCGTCTCCGCCTCCCGCTGCCTCTGCCCCGGGGGCGGCCTCAGACCCTCGGGGGGAGCCCAGTCCCCAGAACCCTCGCACCCCTGCGCCCCCCAGGCCGCGCCGTCCCTGCTCTGCGCCTAAGGCCGGGGCCGCGGGGACCCGAGTGTGCGGAGCGGCCACCGGAGTCGGGCCCTGGTCCGGCAGCGCGGACACCGGTCACCGAGGCGCAGCAGGGCGGTGGGGACGGCAGCGGGGAAGCCAACGGTGGGTGTGAAAACACCAGGGCAGACCCTCCCCTGGGGCACTGCGTGGTGCGAGCGGGGGTTCCACCGCGTGAGGAGGCGGGGAGGGGGGCGCCGGCGCAGGCGCGTGGTCCTCCTGCTCCCTCCGCGTCCTCCTCCTCCCCTTCCTCCTCCCCCTCCCCTTCCTCCTCCCCTTCCTCCTGTCCGCTCCCCCACCGACCGCCCCGCCGGGACAGAGATATTGGGCAACCGGACAGTCACACTTCAGGAATCTTAAAGACACACAAAAACACCCAAAATGTTGAAAACAGTCCAAGTATTGGGGAAAAAAGGCAAGAAAACGCCACTGATGAGGAGCTGAAATAGCTCAGCTGGGAGAGCGTTAGACTGAAGATCTAAAGGTCCCTGGTTCGACCCCGGGTTTCGGCAGGTGCTATTTTGGCTCCCGGGACGCTGCATGGACGACTTGGTTGGGCCGAAAAATTCGTCCCACGGGGACGCTGAGTTCCGAGTTTCTTACAGATCCCGCGTGTCACCAAGCGCCACTCTCCTTTTACGTTTCCGCCTCCGACGACGGTAACAGGTGCTCGCTGGGGCCGCACCTGCTCGCGGTGCGCACTGCCCGGGGCTTGAGGCGGGCCGGGGCGCCCTCCCTCCGCTCCCCTCCCCTGTCTGGCACCGCAGCTTCGTGAGACCGGCTGGGGCTCCCTCCGCTTTCCTCCCGCCACTGCCCTCCACTCCTCTCACGTCATCTTCCCTCCACTCGTCTTCCCTCCCCTCCTCCCCCACCACCCCGCGGCCGGGAGTCCGAGCGTCCGCGCACCCGAGGAAGACCGCGGACGCCGAGCCTTTCTGGGTGGACGGAGATATTGGGCAACTGGACAGTCACCCTTAAGGAATCTAAAAACACACAAAAAACCCCGAAAGTTGAAAACAGTTCAAGTATTTCGGGGGGAGGCAAGCCGCTCTCCAAGGGTCGAAATAGCTCAGCTCGGAGAGCTTTTGACTGAAGATCTAAAGCTCCCCGGTTCGATCCCGGGTTTCGGCAGCGCTGTTTCGGCGCCGTGCCACCACTCAGTGACAGGGACAGCGACCGAGGCCCACTTTTGTTGCTTCCACGAGCTGTGTGAGCCTTGGCCGCCAGGAAGGAACAGAGACGCGGGACCCTGCCAACGTTGCCGATGTGTCGCTGTCACTGTGATGTGGGGACCGGCCGGAGGGGAGTGGAGGGCAGTGGCGGGAGGAAAGCGGAGGGAACCCCAGCCGGTCTCACGAAGCTGCGGTGCCAGACAGGGGAGGGGAGCGGAGGGAGGGCGCCCCGGCCCGCCTCAAGCCCCGGGCAGTGCGCACCGCGAGCAGGTGCGGCCCCAGCGAGCACCTGTTACCGTCGTCGGAGGCGGAAACGTAAAAGGAGAGTGGCGCTTGGTGACACGCGGGATCTGTAAGAAACTCGGATCTCCGCGTCCCCGTGTGACGAATTTTTCGGCACAACCAAGTCGTCCATGCAGCGTCCCGGGAGCCAAAACAACACCTGCCGAAACCCGGGGTCGAACCAGGGACCTTTAGATCTTCAGTCTAACGCTCTCCCAGCTGAGCTATTTCGGCTCCCCATCAGTAGCGTTTTCTTGCCTTTTTTCCCCAATACTTGGACTGTTTTCAACATTTTGCGTGTTTTTAAGATTCCTTAAGTGTGACTGTCCGGTTGCCCAATATCTTTGTCCTGGCGGGGCGGTCGGTGGGGGAGGGGACAAGAGGTGGGTAGTCCTGGCGGGTGGTCGATGAGGAGGGGACAGGAGGGAGGTGGTCTCTGCGTCCTGGGAGGTGACCCAGGCACCGCTCAGAGAATAAACGAAACAAAGGAAATACTTTTGAGGTCTCTAATGTTTCTCTTCTTTTCGTTCTTTCATTATCTCCAAGAATGCTGAGAAATTTCTATGATCAGGAACAGTAACTTTGAACTCCGATTAAGTAAAATGTTTTCCCCAAAGATAATTCCATTCTTTAATTGTTAGTAGTACTAATAATTGTACTCAAATATTACTATACTTTAATGTCATTCTTAAAAGTGGATTTTTTTCTCTCTTGTTATATAAGTATCTATAGTCTTGATTTTACCACGTGACCTGCTAATTCTAAAATATCTACTTTTTGGCCATTTACACAAAGAGTTTGCCAACTTCTGGCCTAGAGGACTCTTCGCCGAGTCCTTGAGGAATGTGTTGGTGAGGAGAAAACAGCATCCTTCCTAGAAGTCTCTGGAGTGGCTCCTCGCCAGGCCGTGGGGGGACGGCGATCGATGCTACAATCAGAATGACTTCTGGGCTGGGTTGTGATGGGACACCGGAGGGGCTGCGTACGCGCGCTCCGACTCGGTTCGCTGGGTCTGGAAATAGCCGTGGGGCGGAATCAGGGATGCACCTGACTCTACAGATCACCTGACCTCTATAAGCCCCGCCCCTCTGACCACAGACCGCAGTGTTATTTTGGGTTCCAATACTTAGTGTCAGTTCAGTCGTGTTCAATCATCTCAAAACATTCTCACAACTGTCTTGGTGAGTGGACTTTCTCTGGGGAAGACTAGAAAAGTAATACTTACATGCACATTTTCAGCTGTGTTCCAAGCTCCCGTTGAAGCGGGGCAGTCTGCTCTTGGCTCCAGGAGACTGGATTCCTGACGCGTGAGATGTTGAGTTAGGAAAGGCCAGTTGGAAGCGATCAGAGTTCTGTCTACCTGCTGAAAGAATAGACGCCAAGGATATTGCAGTCCTGGAGGGGTTCTTTTATTATTATTATTATTATTATTATTATTATTTTAATGTTCAATTGTTTTGGAAAGAGAGAGACAGACCGTGAGGGAGGGGCAGAGCAGGGGAGGGAGACACAGCATCGGAAACAGGTCCAAGCTCTGAGCTGTCAGCACACAGAGGCTGACACAGGGCTCGAACCCACAACCGAACGGTGAGATCATGACCTGAGCCAAAGTCAGATGCGTAACCGACTGAGCCCCCCAGGGACCCCTGAAAATTGGTGATTTTGCAAGACTCGCCAATGTTGCCCCAATTTATGGGTAGGAGACATGCGAGGTGCCTGTGCTCTTGAAGTCGAGCCTTCACAGTACATCTCGATTTAGACAGTGGTTTGGTTTCTTGAAAATGGCACCTTATTTGTGGCAAACACTGAATTAGCACAAACTAAACCAGTCACCTCTTTTGTGATCAAGAATAGAAGCTCTTGAGTCTCCGGGCTGGCTCAGTCAGCAGAGCGTGTGCGCCTTGATCCCCAGGTTTAAGTTCGATTCCCAGGTTGAGTGTAGGGATCACTTAAAAACAAAATCTTAAAGACAAAACTAGCTGCGCTCTTTCCCTCAAATCTCTCGCTTTGCACTAAGTCTCCCTGTACAACATTTTCTCCAGCTTTAGGTCAGACATAAAGACTATTTTACTTTATAAGCTGGGTTGTATGGTCGAATTCATGTGGACTCACCAAAGTTACTATGTTATCAGGTCCATGGATTTAAACTTGCCGAGAAAGGCCCCGGCGTCCCACAAGCACAAAGGAATTGCCCTGAATCTGGGGAGAAGGTGGCTCTGTCCTCTCTGATGCTCCGGTAAGTGCTCACGCCGCCTGCCTTTCCAGGAGGCCGTGCTCTTCCAGCTTCGTGAGGCAGCTCAGGACCAGTGCGAGGGGGACGTTCCCTCACTCTGGTCCCTCTTATTTTGGAATCCGAACAGGTAGGCGACAGGTGCTGGCAGTGGGTGCGAGCCTTCCGCCTTCTCAGCCCCCACCCCGTGTCCTGGAGCGTCCCTCTCTCAGCCTTCCAGGGGACAGACGGCCTGGGCTGGCCCTCCCCCGCCCGTCACCCGCCCTGTCATGGGGCCAGCCTCGGATCGGTGACCGGGGCCCGCAGATCACGCAGCGGGCCAGGCCGCCTCTCAAAACGGGCAGCTCATGTTCTTCGTTGCAGAGCGGAAACCCTCCTCCCAGAAAGTAGGAGGCAGGTCGACTTTTTTAGATTTTCTAGGCCTTTAATTTTGAACTTTCCCTCAAATCCATGAAAACCCTCTGGACTCGGCTCCTGATGTTTGAGGTGCAGGAAAGAGGAGGCGGGCGTGGTTTCACGGTCTCGGCAGATGCCCTTTCGGGGGGTTTCCTGCGCTGGGAACTCGGATTGTCCCCACCACTGAGTGGCTGCGGAGGGGACACTTTGGGGAGCACAGCGCTGCTTGCTCGGGGTGGGGAGGAGAACGAAAACGGTGCCTCGGAGTGAATTTCCACCTTGTTTTCCAAAATGGGTGGTCGTCCCCTAAGCCGGCATCTCCTCCTCCTCGCGCAGTGGAGAACTGCAGACAGGGTCCAGACGCCTGGAAAGTAGAGGTGCCGGGAGTTGAACCCGGGGCCTCGTGCATGCTAAGCACGCGATCCACCGGCTGAGCTGCACC
>PJEM01015145.1:0-11757 GCA_004023845.1 Helogale parvula | reverse complement strand
CGGCTGAAAGACGCCCTTCCCCGGCCCCGGCCGTGCTCCTCACCCGCCCTGACCTGGCGGCCGCGCGGAGCTTCGGGAGACGACGGCAGGGAGCAGCCGCGGCCACAGCCCCGCCGGCTGAAAGAGCGCAGGAGCCGAGCTGCCCTAGTGACAGCGAGCAGGGCTGGGCTCCCGTCTTAACTGCTTTTTAAAAAGATTTATTTTTTAAAACTCAAGTTAGTTAACATACAGTGTAGTCTTGGCTTCAGGAGTAGAACCCAGGGATTCCCTGCTTAGGTACAGCACCCAGTGCTCATTCCAGCAAGTGCCCTTCTTAATGCCCATCCCCCATCTAGCCCATCCTCCCCCCAACACACCTCCAGTAACCCTGTTCTTTTTCCTGTCTTTCAGAGTCTCTCTGGTCTGTCTCCCTCTCTGTTTTATCTTATTTTTCCTTCCCTTCCCCTTTGTTCGTCTGCTGTACTTCTTAAATTCCACAAGAGAAATCATATGATATTTGCTTTCTCTGACTTAGTTATATGTATATATACCATCATTCTGTGTGTCTTTATCCATTCATCAGTCCATGGACATGTGGGCTCTTTCCGTAATTTGCCTCTATCTTAATTTGTTAACACAGAACCTGCCTAGCAGGAGCACGGCTGCTGGAAGAATTCCCGTTATCCCAGGGCTGGGGAGGGAAATCACAAGAGGACCCTAGACCATCTCTCTGTGCCAGAACGTAAGAAAGTGCTCAGAAGATGATGGTAGGCTCACTACCAGATTCCTCTAGCAAAATCGTGGAGGCGTTGAGTATTGAAACAAAACATGAACAGTAAAGGAATCGAATCTAATGGATAAAATAAGAAACCTGTCTATACTGGTAAGAAAGAGCAGAGAAGGCTGTCTTCACAACGGTGGGCGCGTTCCCGTGTGTGGAACCGCGGCGATGGTGAGCGTGTTACTACGTGTAGAATCACGGTCCTCACGTGTGTTTGGTCGCAGCGGCACTGAGTTCAGAACCCGACCCGCCTGCACTTTGGGCTTGAACGGCTTCACTAGTTTGGGTGTGTTGTGCTAAGAACGGGCTTATAAAGAAAAATTCGTTTCTTTCCTTCCTTCAGGTTCCCCTTGAGAGCGTTTTGTCTGAAAGAGGCTCTCTGTCCACAGGACCGCGTTTTCTAGTCCACTTTCCTGTCCGCTGTCCTTCCGGCTCTCAGAACGAGATGCAGCGTCTACACAGAGTGAGGACCCCGCCTCCCTGGACACCGGTGTTCGTCAGCAATTTAGGAAAGACGTGATGACACGCTCTTTGTTCCTCATTTCGCGCCAGTATTGCGAAGCAGTTACTCCATCTCAGCTCCCCACCTGGGCCTGAATTTCCTGAGCTGCTCTCACCAGACTGCTCGGATTCTTTTTTTTTTTAGCACTTGATCCTACACACGGACTCGGTTTTGCATACCCCCTGCACCACCCCTTTCTGAGAGCTCTGCGGACAGGAGGGAAGGAAATTGCAGAACCAAGAGGAGAGTGTTCCATCCTGACTCTCCTTGGTGGTGGACAGGAACTGCCACTCAGGAAGCCGGCCGCCCCCAGGCCTCGAGGGTCCGATGGTAGGAGGCTGGTTGTGTTAAGGACTTTGCAGGTTGGAATGCAAAGTCTCTTCTCCCAGTGCGTCTGAGACGGCAGAGTTCGAGGAGCAGGTCCTGAGCGGTCAGCTTCAACCTTGCGCCTGCAGATAACAGTGGCCACCAGTATGGTGGACATCACAAGGCTCCACCACGAGGGGGTGTAGCTCAGCGGTAGAGCGCGTGCTTAGCATGCACGAGGCCCTGGGTTCAATCCCCAGCACCTCCACATGGCTTTCCCGCGGGTCTACTTTTAAATCAACTCCACGGCATTGAAATGACTTAGTATTAAATTGTCAGCTGTGAAAAGGAAAGAAAAAGAGCAAAAGGAAAGGTAAAGAATAAGAATCCTGGGACAAGTTCTGCCAAGGTTTTTCTCTGTCTCTTTCTCGTTATTCTCCTGTGAATACACAGAGAAGAAGAAAACGTTCACTTTCCCCCCATCCCCTGCTCCTCTGTGCCTGGCACCGGGGAAAGAGGACACTGTTGTTTTACTGGAGTGACATCTGTGGTGCAGAAGCATCTAGGTTGGAAGGAGTCAGACCCATGGAGTTTCTTTAAAAGTGAACTTGTGGAAAAGCCACGTGGAGGTGCTAGGAATTGAACCCAGGGCCTCGTGCATGCTAAGCACGCGCTCTACCACTGAGCTACACCCCCAGCTGGGGGGCACCGTGTGACGTCCAGCATGCTGGAGGCCACTATTATCTGCAGGTGCACCAAGATCTACGCTGACCGCTCAGGACCCAGTGCACACAACCCTGCTGTTCCGGACGCGCCGGAGAGAAGAGACGTTGCATTACTGTACAGTGAGGTCGCATGGGGATATGTGTAGAACTCAAGGGGTTTTCTGAGGGCACCTTTCAATAACCTCATGCACTGTGACTAAAAAGTCAACGAAAACTGTAATAATCTGATATAGGGAGCACTCCTAATGTGACTGAACTTTCAGCAGTGAAGACCTGCCTCACTGGGCCAGTCGGAGTCTTGTTGGCGGGAAGGGAATGCGCATTAGGCTCTGAAGATCAATCCTCGGCAGACACAAGTACTAGAAGGAAACAGGAAATCAGAGAGGAAAAAGGAAAACGCCCAGGGAAAGAGAACACACCGGCTGCTTCTGAAGTCCCTGTCCGTCCTTGCTGTTAGTACTTTGATCGATACAAACTTCATAGCAGACTTTATCGCTGGGATCAGACACGTCTACCCTGAGTCTGGTCATCAGTGTTAACGATTTAGGTGGGCGTTACTGGCAGGAAGCGGACACTTGTTTTCGTTGTAGAGTCTATCGCCTCTAAGTAACAATTTATAAGGTTTCACAAGGCTCTAATGCTTGAATCAGGAACTCCAGGTCTCTCTTATTCTAAGTTTTACATTTTTATGAGGCCATGCAGAGGAGGGCCCTTGGAGACTAGGCAGTTAGAAGGGCTCAAAATTATTTACTGATACCAGAAGATAAGGGTATTGATCCAATTTTGACTGTGAGCTCTTAATTTTCTGGTCGGAATGAGGTGTTTTACCCGTTCAGCTACACTGTTAATTCATGCCCAAATTTCTCAATCCTAACACAAAGCCTGAAGCCACATAATGGTGGCAGGAATTTCCTGTTTCTTGTTTCTATTGCAAAAACAAATTAACCGAAAAATAACAAAAGTCTAGAAGAAATCCCGTTCATCCCTCTGTACTTACAGCTCATTATACAGTAAAACCTTGGATTGAGAGTACCTCGTTCTGTGAGTGTTCTAACAACTTTAACCCGATAAACCAGCGATGTCTTACAGTGCGGGTCCTGCGTGATGCCGAGGGTCACATGACCACAACTAAACCAATGGTTCTTTCTCCCGCTCTGCGGGATTGTGGGTGATCATCTCGGATTCTCCATCTCAGGCCGTGGTGTTTGGCAGAAATCAGTGATTTTTCAGCACATTGGAAGGTGCCCACAACTGGTACTAGTGTATTTTTTGTCACTTCCAAACACCTGTGGTCAGTCCTTTGCTTTCTCATACATAAGTGAGCTGAGGAATGCTCTGCTTCCTTCTAGGGCGGCTGCCTGCTGGTACAGACCCTGTCCTCTGCTGCCTTATTGCCAGTTCCACTGAGCGCAGTGCAGGACAAGAGTTTATCAACACTGTACTGTAGTCAACATCCGTCAGTGACGGTGAGAGTGTCCCACACAGTAACCCTCCTCTCTCCCGTCTCCCTCACACCAGCCACGAAGGTTTTCAAAGGTAAGTGCAAGTCAATTTGTTTTTCTTTATTATTATTTTTATTCTATTACAGTATTATAATCACTTTTATATGAATATTTTTGGGTTGTGGAACAAATCATCTGAGTTTCCATGATTTCTTATGGGAAAATTCACTTTGATATACAAGTGCTTTGGATTATAAGCCTGTTTCTGGAATGAATTATGTTCACAAACCAAGGTTTTGCTGCAAGTCTGGTCAAGCTACCTAGGGGTCTTTTAGCTGAACCCCTCACTCCCCAAATCTAACACGGCTGCAAATCCTACGTCTGTCTACGTTTTCCCTTGTTCTCAAGTCTGTCTTTCCATTTCACGCCTACATCCACACTTTTGTTCACCCATCTAAACGGTGTAAGTCTCTAGAGAGGAAAGCAATGACCGGCTTGCCTACATTAGAGCAATGGTTTTCTCATTCTATTGCAACTCTGGCTCTTCCCCCTTAAAGTTTGGACTTTAGGAGCCAGTTGGGAAACGAAGAGGATTGTGGACAGAGGTGCACACACGGTAAACACCGTAGTGAGTTTCCTGAAGAAAGCCAGGTTTCAGTTAGCTTCTCCTAAGACTAAATGGGTAGGTGCAAGGAAAGACTGGTTTGAACAGGCCTGAAATCCTGAAACCTCGCACTAAAAGACGGCTCCTTCTCCAGCCGAGCCCCGCCCCTTCATAGGCAAAGAATCACTGCCGGCTCGTCAAGTGGGCTTTTGCCTTGTACCTTTTCTTTAGTCCAGGTTTCCACACCGAGTTTTCTCCCACTTATACTTGGGACGTTCAAGCCTGAACGGAGTATTCAACATGCTCCCAAGACAAGGACACACAGACCTCCAGCAAATCTGGCTTTTTGTGCTTCTCGTAGGAGCCGCTGCAACAGAGGCTCCCGCGTGCGGAGGGCCCCCGCCAGCCCACGCGTGCTCACACTGTCCCGCAGCAGCAAGAGCAGCCAGGCAAGGTCACAGCCATGACAGCTCTGGACTCCACAAGTCAGATCTTCCTGCGGGACCAGCATCGTCATCGCCTTCTCTTTCTCTGGGAGAAAGGGGACATTGTACATTTTTTTTTTTTTTGCATCCCGAATATGGGGAGAAAGAGTCAGGGGGCCACCCGTACACACATCTCCTTTTGGACGATGACATTTTCCCAGTAAATTAACCCAATCCAATTTCTGGGTGCTAGCGGCTCCCAAACTGGCTGATTACCAGAATCACCGTCATGGAAACTACTCATGGTTCTCCTCAAGGGTGTCTCAGGGTGTCCTCCTCACTCCACACAAACTCAGGGCCATGGGTCCTATTGATGAAGCTGAGGTCCTCTGGAGAGGTTGCAAGGTCTTAGATTGTTGCAAAGGCTTCATAAAACCCCGCGTCCCAGCTCACGTATTACCGCTTTGTGCTTTCCTCATGTGGGCGAGAGTCTGTCCAAACAAGACTCTGTGATAAATTGAAGCTATTGCTTCCTTTTCTCTTCCTTCTTCTTTGTAGGAGGTCTCTGAAACTAGAGCTGAAGCCGCCACTAACAGGTCTGCACCAGAGGTCACTAGAGCGGTGACTGAAACGCCCTGTTCTCCATTTATGACCAGGTTCTGTGATAAATTCTGTCCTCTTCTGTCATGTCTCCCCCACTGCGGCCTAAATTTTGAGATCAGTACTCATATCACTCATCTTACCATGCTTCGTCTCTCTCCAAGGTCATTACTTTATTCCACTTCGATCTTTTCTCTCACCTGGATGCAACTTCCCTGAGGTGACAGACTGCTGATCTTCTATCTACCCCTCTGCACTATCTTATTGTTTATCAAAAGTCAGAAATAGCAAAATTAAAACCACCAAATCAATGAAATAGTATTTAGCAAGATTTTATTGTGTATATAATAATAGTGCATGAACTGGAAGCTTTCAAACTTAAAACCGATCTGAAGCTCAGGGCGTGACATTACAGGATGGCTCATAACGTGAAAATGAGGAAGTTCTTTTAGTTTTTCTTAATGTTTATTTATTCTTGAGAAAGAGAGGCAGAGCGCCAGCACGGGAGGATCAGAGAGAGACACGCACACAGAATCTGAAGCAGGCTCCAGGCTCTGAGCTGCCAGCACAGAGCCCAATGCAGGGCCCAAACTCACTACCGTGAGATCATGACCTGAGCTGAAGTCAGACACTCAACCAACTGAGCCCCCCAGGCGCCCTGAGGAAGCTGTTTAATTTTTACAGTGATTGGGCATTACAGTGGAGATTTCCACATGGGAGCAGATGGGGTAAAAGTGATTACTTTATACCATTTTTAGGAAGATGACTTGTTTCAGGATCATCGGAGGCATTTACAAGGGACAACCCGGGTTTCGCTTGTGTTCAGGAGAAAAGCCTGCATTGGTTTGGCCCACATCGCTTACGTTGTTCCATCCGCTCAGGCAGCTTTCAAGCCTGGTCTCTATTTTGTATTTAATTCTAACAGGGTCTTCCTTGCCTAGAAGTCCCAGCAGAAGTTGAAAGAAAAGGGAATTGGACCGGAGGTGAATGTCCTTCCCTTGGAGAAGAATCGGAGCTGGTGCTTGAGCCGGCCTTGGCGGAGGCTAGACCGGCGGGATCTTCGGTCTACCACTCCGATACCCTGCTCACAGCGGAGGCGCAGCAGAGATTCGGGCTAGGAGTTTGTGAACGAGTGAAAAGTACAATAAATCTAGTTCTACCAACGGTGAGATCCTAGGATAACCCAGGAAGCAGGCAGTCATCCGACATAGAGGACTTACTGGAGTGGGGGGTGTATCCGGGTGCCCAGCTCCGGCTCACAGGAGAGGCTGGGTGTGTTCCCCGATTCCTTCAACACAGCTTTCCTCCTTCCCCTTAAAGCTGCCACGTCCCCGCGGCATCAGCACAAGGAGACCGAAGGAGTAAGCAGAAAGAAAGACCATGCGCACTCGGGGTCTCTGGGAAGGAGCAGAATACGGGTGCCATCGCCCCACGGAGAGCTCATGCCCCTTGTTCACAGCGGAGATCACCAAGGAACAGGGGAGAAAAGGGAAGATCAAAGAAAAGGGCGACAGGCCCTTGCACAATGTTGGTTAAATTTTCGTTTGTGTTCTCAGTTGCGCTCGTGGGAAGCCCTGGGTGCAAAACACGCCCACTGGTCCTCCCCTCGTTCTCCGTTCGCGCCCACATGGCCGAGGTCCAGATCAATCACCAAAGGTGACAGAGATCGGCCCCAACTTCTGAGCAAGGCAGCAAGGGAAGGATTTCTCAAAGAACGCAGTGCCTGCTGAACTGTGCTGAACACGGAGACGATTAGTGTCCATGAAGGCAGAGGTGCGGCCGAGATACCCCGGAAAGCCCTGGACTGGAGGTCTAAAAGTCCCAGATCCCCAGTTTGGAAGGTCAGGTGACATCAACGATTTCTCCTTACCTGTCGCCTGACTGCAAACATCCGGCCTCGCTCCGTCTGCAGTGAATCTTCCAGAGACTCAAGGGGGAAGGTCAGAACTGGGGGATTTCAATTTCCTATGCCTTCACTTGTCAACGCTTAGGGTTCTCCGGTCTTTAAACGCACATCTGCCCGAAATACATGTCAGTCCTGCCCGGGGCTCTGGGACCTCGAGTCAGCCAGCAGCATCCCGGAGCGAACGGCCCCCGCCTGGGTCTCGCCCGGACGGGCCCCTCCGGCCTGCTCTGCGCTGTGCAGGAGTCCCCCGCCCCGAGTTCCGCGGCCGCCCAGGGCACGGCTTGGGGGTAGCCGCGCCCACAGCAGGGGTTCCGCGTGTTTGCGGGTGCCCCGGGGAAGGCGCTTTGCCGGCTTCGCTCGGCCCCCCAACTTTGCTCCGCTGCCCTTCGCCTGTCCTCCGCCTGCCCTGGGCCCCAGTTCCTTCCTCCAGTGCGGGAGGAAGTCACTTCAGTTCCGAAGCTGCTGTTGTTTATAAAAGCCTTTGTGGACCCCTGACCCTCCGGCCGGGGGCCGGCACCCAGCGTGCGGCGGCGGGACCGGCAGGTGCGCGGTCAGCGGCAGGTGCACCTGCGGGCGCCCGCGGGCGCCGTCCGGGCGGGGGACGCGGACTCTGCTGTCGGAGGCTCCGCAAACCCTGCGCCGGGGAGCGGATCCGGAGCAGGTAACCCCGCGGGGCCGGCGGCTCTTGGAATCAGAAGGGGCGCTGTTCGGATCGCAGTCTAGTTGCCCATGACGCCTCTAAATATCTCCAGTTCAGCGATTTTTAAAATAGCGAAATTTCACCCAGTCGACTTTCTGCAGGACGATTATTTTTTTTTAAGGAAAAATAGAAATAATATTCTACGAAGCAGAGGAACCCTTGCGGGGCCGGGGGTGTAGCTCAGTGGTAGAGCGCGTGCTTCGCATGTACGAGGCCCCGGGTTCAATCCCCGGCACCTCCACTCGGCGTTTCTTCCGGGATTAGGATTTTTGAGGGGCTGTTTTTATTGTTCATGCGTTCGCCTCCGTCCCTCCCCTTCCCGCCCCCCCACCCGGCCCCCGGCGCGGGAAGCGGGGTGAAACAAGGAACCCCAGCTATTTATTTACTGGCTGTGTCCAGAAAGAGCAAGACGGACACAGGACAGACGGAAGGGAAACGAAATCTAAACTTGGGTTCAGTTCCGGTTCTGTGAGCAGCACGGAGGTCCGCCGCGGGGAAAGCGGAGCCCCGCCGCCGCCCCAGGCCCCGCCCCCGGCCCCGCCCCCGGCCCGCCCTGCGCCGCACCCCTGCGCGACCACCGCCCCTCACTGCGCGCGGCTGGGGTGCAGGCGCCGGACCCCAATCTGCTGGAGGCGCGGCGACCGGGAAGCACCCTGTGACCCAAACCGCCGCGCTCGGGGGCAGCGGACTCTCGGGCGCGGACGGCGGGGACCCGAGGGTCAGCCCCGGCGCTGGAGGTCTGCGGCCTCGGAGAAGCTCGCTTGGGAAGGAGTGTGAGAAAGGCTTCGTTTCCACGCCGCGCAGGGCAGAGCGCGGAAAGGGGTCCCCGTGGGGGGTTCCACGGCCTTGCGCTGGGAGACACCCGAACCTGCACACAGGCCGGAGGCTGACATAAAACCGCACGGGTGTCGCGGAGCAACGGACCCAGTTCCTTTCCTCCCAAGTCGCTTCCACCTGCTCACTGGGTCCTAGTTCCGCGGGTGCCAGTCATGGTCAGGGCCCGAGATCGAGCAGCTCCGGCGGGGTGGGGGCACTTCCGTGTCCCTGGGAGTGACCAGCTTTACCGCAGCCTCAGTCACTGCCCTCCTGCCCCGACGAGGTCCCCGAGGCCCCGCCCAGCAGAACGCTCCTACCGGTCCTTCCCTCTTCCGTGTCTTTTATCCTGTAAGTTTCCTGCCTTTTACCCGCTTTGCGGTTCTCCGGAAGGTCACTGCCTACTCGGGAGGTACTAAAGTTTGTATCACCTCAATCATCTCCTTCACTTGTTTCTGACACTTGTTTTTAGAACTTTAAGGAAAGTCCTAAAGTGGAACACAAGGGTTAAGGCCCAGCAAGGATCCCAGAGAGAGATGAAGCCCAGAGGGGCAGAGTGTGTGTGTGAGGTGTGTGTGATGTGTGAGTTGTGTGTGAGCTGTGTGTGTGTGAGCTCTGTGTGTACGTGAGTTATGTGTGGTGTGTGTGTAATCTTTGTGTGTATGTGTGTGAGGTTTGTGTGTGTTTTGTGCAGTGTGTGTGTTGTGTAGTGTGTGAGTGGTGTGTGTGACGTGTGTGTGATGTGTGAGTTGTGTCTGTGTTGTGTGTGAGCTACGTGGTGTGTGTGATGTGTGAGTTGTGTCTGTGTTGTGTGCGTGTGTCACAGTGGTTGTGGGCACGCCGAGGGAAGGGTGAGACTAGATGTGTAAACTTCCTGTGTTCCCTAAACCAAACAAGGAGCTGGTACAAATGATAAATTCCTTCGTTTCTGAACATGGTTCTACATTGGGTGCGTGTATCAAAATGAGTTCTACTTTCATTTTCTTCTGGGTGCTAGTCGGTGTGTCACAGGGTGGGAATTCTGTAAAACCTGGGTTCCAGAGCAAGCTTTGCTCTCTTCCCAGAGCACAGACAAAAGTTCTTCCTCCTGCCCGGCTCCGGGGCCAGAAGGGGTGAGGCTGGGCGCTGACGGGAAAGTGGAACAGACACGGGGCTCAGGCGCCCTGTCTGTACAGCAGCTGTCACCTGTGTGCACAGTGCTCTGTCACCTGTGTGTACAGCACTGTCACCTGTGTGCACAGCGCTCTGTCACCTGTGTGTACAGCACTGTCACCTGTGTGTACAGCAGCTGTCACCTGTGTGTAGAGCACGCTGTCACCTGTGTGCACAGCAGCTGTCACCGCCTAGAGCACAGGTGTCCCAGGCGCCCAGACCCTCCCAGCTCAGAAATGCTTCCGGAAAGCGGTGTCTGCTCTCAGATTCCTTTTCCAGTGAATTGGCTGTTGTCTCTAATCTTCCTTCTGGTGATTCTTGGCAGGGAAGAGAAGCTGGCACTTGGTGTTTTCCCTTCCAGGAGCACCGATGTGTTGTCTTCCTGTGACTCTTCCTAACTTTTCTGGGTTGGATAGAAAGGCGCAATGTGGCCTCAGGTCTATCAGGCCTTGGGGCAGAGCCAGGCAAGTTTCTGGGGCTCTGGGGCTCTGACCAGTGTCATCTCCGAGCGAAGCCATGTGCTGGGCACGTTTTTAGGGAAATGCTTGACACCTGGGGCTCCTACGCTTCACCTTTGGGCCCCACGGGCCACGTGACTCAGATGGCCCCAGCCATCAGGTGGCCTCCAGGTCTGTCAGTCCCTGTGGGGTCAACTGGTGTGGTACCCCGCGTTTCCACACCGTCACAGCGGGGTCCCAGCAGCCCCACTGCTCCCCACTTCCAGAGGCCTGCTAGAAAATACGCAGGAATGGGTACAAAGGGGGGAAAAAACTCAGTTGTCTCTGGAAGTCTGGGTCCAGATGGGGAGAGAAGACCGCAAATCTTCAGCTAGGAACGGAAACGGGGGAGACGACGTTAGACCCTAAAATACCAACCATTGTTTTCACTCGCCCACTTCTGTTCCGGTGACGCTAGCAACGTAACTCGATACACCTGTTTTCTAAGATTCTGTTACGCACCCCCACCTGGCAAAGGCAAAGTCAACAGGTGAAAGTCATCTGGTCCCTGGCCCGCGGTAGCTTACAATGTAATTAGCTACCGGCAAACGCTGTAAGACGGTGAGCGGTTACTCTGGCCTAGGCAAACCCTGAGCTTCTGCTCGCGGGGCGCGCTCCTGCGGACGTCCACGCACGGGGGGCGGGGCAACTAAAATGAACCCCAGTAACCGACTCGGTCTGTGTCCGCAGATTCTATTCTCGGTGACTCGCACTGGGAAAAGAAGGTCCAACAACACGATCACGTGTCCGGCGGCCCTGGAATCCGACGGACTCCGCCGTCCGCGCGCGGATTGCGGGGGAGCGTGCGCCCGGCCGGCGGTTCCCAGCAGACGGTCAGGGGAGGGCGGGACGCCGCCGCTGGAGGAGGGTGCCCTGAGCAGGAGCAGACGCAGCGGACAGCGAGGGGCAGGGGGCGTCGGCTCGCGTTCCTGGAAAGCGGAAGAATGGCTGGCCTGAGGCTGGCTTGGGACCCTGCGGTTCGCGGTTGGGGCGTCGAGGGTCTTCCGGCGGCGGTCGGCTGGCGCCGGGTCCCGCTGCTCCGTCGGGAAAGCGTTTCCATCCCAGCGGGGAGACTGGGGGCAGTTCCCGGGGTCCTCAAATCCCTGCGGTCCCCCGACGCGCTTCGCCTCCGCCTTCGAACTTGAACGCCCCAAACCCCGGGGGTTAACGCGGAGGGACGCGCGCAAGGGCTGCGGTGGGGGCGGCTGGGGGAGGATTCGGTCCCTGCGGGGAAGCGACCGCGTGGCGACAGTTCGACAGACCCGGCAGGACGGCCGGCGACGGTGAGCGCAGCGAACTTTCCCCGAAGACGGGGGTTGGGGGCG
>PJEM01015144.1:0-31438 GCA_004023845.1 Helogale parvula | reverse complement strand
CCCCTGCAAATGCTCAGATTATATATTTGTTGAGTATAAGGTCCTTGGACTGTGCAGCCATAAGACAGGGTAGTAAGAGAGACAGAGGAGTTAAATGAACTGCCTAAAAGGAACTCTGTGTTTGAATAATCCCTCCACAGAACCCATCACTTTTCTGCTACTGGTAAATGTGAAATTAGGGACCCTCTGGAGATGGCATTCTTAGCAGAAATGTTGGCATTTTCATAGTGGCCAGTGCAAGTGACACTTTTGCTCTAAAAGACTTGGCAACATGGAACATGGGGTGCAACTGAATCAAAATACAGGGAAGATGTACTAGGATACACACAAAAACATTCTTTGAAGTAATCACCCCCAAAATCATGAGATACTCTTAGGGAGCTATTTTGGCTAACTTGTGGTGCTTAGTGAGATCAGTGTGGCTCGTGCCATAAAAATTGGAGACTATAAATGTTTATTCCTGGATTTCCAGCAATCTGAAACAGTAAACCTGTGCTTATTTTCTCTTTGAAGCTCTGTGAAATTCTCAGAATTTACAAGAGATAATGTTAACTGAACTGTTCAACTTCCCCCCTTTGAAAACCTCCTGTCAATTTAGTGCAGAATCCATGCCTCAGTTCTATAATTCAAAGAACATTTTTATAGAGACAGTAACATTTCCTCAATGTCAAATACTTAAAAAAAAATTCTTTTGTATGTGAAACCATCTTTGAACTTTCAACGATAATGTGGCTGAGTCTAGAAATTTAATGTAACAAACATGTTCACTTTTGTAGAAAATTTTTCAGGACCTGCATTGGAAACATTACTTTCTGAGGTTCTTTAGTGACAGAGTTATCAGAAGAGAAAACTGATACAGATGAGTTGGGCATTCAAGAAGACATCTGCCATTGGCAATCACTGATGATAGACTGGTAACCTTCACTTCTCCATCCAAAAGTAATGTATATTGCCAACAGCCACAGATTCTTTGCAGTTCCTCCCATTAAGAAGTGGGTAGTCTCTCTCCACCACACATTCAATATGGTTGGCCTTGACTTTCTTTAACTAACAAAATGAAGCAGAAGTGATTTTATGTGAACTCTTAAGAAAAGCTGGTTAAAAAAAAAAAAAGCAGACAAAAAGGGGCAGCTAGATGTCTGAGGCTAGGTACTCCCCTTGCATGCTTCTGGCTTCTTCAAATCTTTCTTGCCTCTTATATCATCCTGTAGCCAGAAATCAGAAGCTTGACTGTAATAGCCCCGCCCATCCCACAGCACATTTGTATAAAAGACTAGTAAAACCAGAATGGGATGCTCAGCCTTTGGAGGTGACTCCGCTGGGCCAGGAACGGTCCAAAATAAACAGTCTTTTCTGATTCTGTGACTACTTGCTACTTTCTTCCTGGATACTGAGTGTTTGCTATAACCTAAGCTCAAGGTACCTTCAAGTTTCTGCTTTTACTGTCTTGGAACATAGCTGACAGGTGAATAAGCCTCAGTAAGCTTCTTTGAAAATAAACACCATCTAGAGAGAGGCATAGCTGATCCAGCTGAGACCCCAAACCCGGGAATATGCACGTCCTAAAGCACCCATCCCTAGGATAGCCATTCCAGACCAAGAAAACTACTTGGATAGCCCTAGGAATTATGAGACATAATGAATGTTGTTTTTAGCCACAAAGTTCAAGGATAGTTGATGATGCAGCAAAAACTAACTCATACTAAAGGCATAAAGAGCCAGTGAAAATAAGGAGATTAAAAAGTTAGGAAGGAAGGAAAACAGGGAGGAAGAAGGAAGGAAGGAGGGAAAGAAGGAGGGAAGGAAGGAAGGAGAAAAAAAGAGATAAACCAAGAAACAAAAAAGCAAGCAAAGAAAGAAGGAAGGTGAGGAGAGGACAGGAGTGGAGAGGAGAGAGGGAGGGAGGGAATGAGGTAGAAGGAAGGAAGGAAGGAAGGAAGAAAGGAAGGAAGGAAGGAAGGAAGGAAGGAAGGAAAGAAGGAATGGAGGGAGAAAGAGACAGACAAAGGAGGAAAACAAAAGAAGGAGTTCTGTCAATAGTTTCTCTTCTATTTTTTGCACCTATTTGGCTCTTCCTTTCTGCTCCACGATCTTGCATAAATATCTAGATGTACAGTGCATCCCCACCCCCAGTACGCCACCCTAACTGTCCTCCTCAAGAAGCTTCAGCTCCAGAGCTCTTAACTTTATTTTCTCATTGTCCAATTTTTGATGAGATTAGTGCTTCTAGAAGGATCTGATAAACTTATCTGGTAGAAGACATTAATTGTTGATAAATCTTGCATCTTTATCTTATCAGCTAGACTTTAGCTGATTAGGTTGGAAAAAATCCATGAAATTATCAGCAAATGGGTTTTGATTCAAATCTCGATAACACCTCTCCACCCTTCAGCCCAATAGCTTTGGCAAAGATGCTTAAACTCCACTAATCTTAATGTTCTTATTCCTTAAAATGGGGTTATTATCTGCATTTCACAGTGTTTGTGAAAATCAAATATGTTGAAAAATCTCAAGGGCCTAGAACCTAATAGATGATCATGAAATATTACCAAATTGCTTTCTAAGACAGTTATAATAATTTTTAAATTGTGTATATAGTTTCTATTTTCCTTAGTTAGACCATAATCTAGACACTGATTATATTCTCTATCTTTGGTACAACACTCTATCAACACAGTGTTGAATACTTAGTAACTTCTAAATAAATATTCACTGAATTTTTTTAAATAGTAGAACTTTCAGTCATATTCTGAAGATGCTTTGAACCTGAATAGGTTGTTCTGCTTCCCCCTGAAATGGGGGTCCATATCATTGTCAACAAAAGTCACCATCATCACATCATAACTGACAGTGTCCTAGCTGAAAGACAAAGATCATCGAATCTATGTTTATATATCCTACTTACAACTCTGTGTTTTGGGGATTATAATAGTCTTTCATTTGATAAACATAGTCAAAACCAAAAAACCATATTTCTTGGGTTTCCATCCCTGCTTGGCTATAGGTTAGCTGTATGACATTGCATATTTCTTACATACTCAATTTCTACTTCTCTAAAATGGACACAGGATCACCTGAGTGGCTCAGTCAGTTAAAGGTCTGACTCCTGATCTCAGTTCAGGTCATGATCTCACAGTTTGTGAGTTCCAGTCCTGCATCAGGCTCTGCGCTGATGGTGCGGAGCCTGCTTGGGATTCTGTCTCTTCTTCTCTCTGTCCCTCCCCTGCTTGTGGTTTCTTTCTCTCTTTCTCTCTCTTAAAATAAATAAATTTTTAAAAATAAACAAAATGAGAACAATAATGGAAATTGCTGTGTAAGGTGAGGAATGTTAATTTAGATAAATCAAAAAAAGGTATTTATCACATTCTTTGGCACTCAGTAGGTGAAACATAAAAACTATTTTTTCCCACAATAGGGACATGATTTTAGGGAAAAGCTGACTAATTCCTCAAATAAGAACTCTCCAAATGTGTCTAAACTAGAAGGGGGTAGGGGGACAGGTGTAGGAAAGAATTTAACAAACTACAAAGGAAGGCATTTTTTTCCAGGTCACTTAAGTTACAAGCAATCTCAAACTCCTAAAATATGGTTGATATCGTAAGAGAAGACAAACTAAAAGGTTTTCATGTGTGAAATTAAACAGATCTATCTGTAGGGTTTATTCAGATTCTTGTCATAAAGTAAGGATGCTAAAGGAATTCTTTGTCCTGAGTATTTTTAAATTTTGGGCAATTTGTTCTATTATAAATAAAGTTTATGACACAGCTCATAGATGACAACTCCTTGTGTCAACTCAGGATTACATTCAAGCTTAAATGGGAGCATAAGTCAATTTCTAAATCCAATGTTAACAAACAGGAGAATGTGTTAGTACAGGAACCTGTTTTAATCTAAAATATTCATATGGGCCCTCTGGTTTCTATTAACTCATTAAAAATGATTACTTCCATAAAATGAATAATTATTAATACAACAAATATAAATACCAACACCTACTAGTCTCAACAAAAGCCTTTTTAATGATTTGGAAGCCCTTAATGAGGAAAAAATTACTGTAGAACAAATATAAAGGCTTTCTTGCAGGGGATGGACATATTATCAGTGCTTGCCTTTTGCAAAGACAGAGTCACATACAGTAGGGTTAACAGAAGTAGAATTTAAAGTTCTGATCATTTTTCAAGGTTTTGGACCTCTTCTATCTGGCTTAGTAATGAGGCACACTACTTATAACTATGTCTTTGGAGAATGGAGTCACTTTAAGAAAAAGCTATATGAGTTAAAATTAATTGGCGGTTATTTATAAATACATTCACAGTGGTATTCATTTAAATAGGGAAATGTTTGTGCAATTAAAGTATGATTTAACAAAATAGATCTACATACAACTTTTTCAGAAAAATATTATTAAATTATATAGTGTGTATAAAAGAAACATCAAACAAGCCTTGGATACCCTTAGGTCTATTAAAGATCAGTTAGAGGGTTTTGTCATACCTGTAGGAATGGGAAGTGGTGATATCCATGCTGTATATTTACTGATTTCCTAAAGATTCTTGAAAGATTGCTGTATGGTAAATCCTTACTTATTATCATGACTGACTTTCAATCTCTAGGTCCAATAAAGTATTTTTAGAAGAGCATCCAGACAAAATGATAAAGTAGAAAATTACCATATAATTGAGTGCTAAGGGTAATGCTTCAACTTCTATCTTTGATGTGGTTGGCAATCTAAGATAGAAGGGAGAGATAATCTAAGATAAGGCAGGGAGAGGTTTTTTTCTCTGGTGCAATGTATCTAAGTAGAGTAATCATATGTTCCCATTTGCCCAGGACTTCTTGTCCTGGCATTTGTCCAGAATTATTAATTTTATAACAAAATAGTGTTATTTTGAGTTACACTAAAATAAGCCTAGATAACTTTGATAGGCCTCCACTAGACTTTCGGTTTCTGCCAGGAGTGGTCTAGTTAGTATGTGAATAGGTGAGTGGAGGTGTCACCTTACCAGGTGGCTACATGTGACCTGTCTTACCTTTCCTGAACTTTTTCTGATGCAATATTATTGATGCTTCCCTCTGAAGGGCATCATGCAGGGCGCTTGAAAATGAGATATCAGATCAAATGACTAACTTTTCCTGGTTTGGGTGGCACTGGAATAAGATGTGGGACTGCTGCTCTGCTGACGACTTCATCATCAGTCAGATATGTTGTGGTCCATGTCATGGCCTGGTGGACACAAAAACTGCAATGTCACCAGTTGGCAGAGACAGTGAGAAGCATAGGAAATCACAGATACACGTAGGCAACAGCACATCAGAATGCCTGATGCAGAGATTATAAAGAATAGTCTGACAAATGTCATTGTTACATGAAACTCAAAAGCAGGTATGTTAAATCAATGTAAAGTTTTAAGATCCTGTCTGTTGTTCTCCTAATAAATCAAATTATAGTGCCTTTGTTAGCAAAATGTTCACAAAGACATTACAAACCTGGAGGCTAAAAAAGACTTTATGCCAGGGGCACCTGGGTGGCTCAGTTGGTTGTGTGTCCAACTTTAGCTCAGATCATGATCTCACATGTGAGTTTGAGCCCCGTATCGAGCTTTGTGCTGACAGTTCAGAGCCTGGAGTCGGCTTCAGGTTCTGTGTCTCCCTCTCTCTCTCTCTGCCCTTCCCCTGCTTGCGCTCTCTCTCTCTCTCTCTCTCTCTCTCTCAAAGATAAATATACATTAAACTTTTTTTTTAAAAAGAAGAAACTCTATGCCAAAGACACATAGTAATCCTACTGTAAATGATATTATTTTTTTTAAATTAATGCCCAGCTAACAATTTGAATGCATAAGAGGACAGAGTCCAGAGATCCAAAAGACCAAAATAATTGAAAATCACTCCATATAAAAAGCAAAACAAAGCACAAGGCTAGACTTAACC
Source organism: Helogale parvula (assembly GCA_004023845.1). NCBI lineage: Eukaryota > Metazoa > Chordata > Mammalia > Carnivora > Herpestidae > Helogale > Helogale parvula. The sequence continues at coordinate 25,510 of PJEM01015144.1, read as the reverse complement.
AGTTGTCTCCAGAGTTTAAATATTCCTAGGGATAAAACTAGTAAGTTCCACACCCTCACTAAACCTTGTGGACCATTAAGTGAAAAGCACAGCATCTACATAACCATATTCTAAGCTAAAGGCATTTTGTGTTCATGCTACAAGTCATATTTTAAGGAAAAAAATTGTAGAAAGTGAAGCATTTCCAAAAATGGGAGACTGGAAGTATCTCATGCAAGGAATTAATTCTCACGAACTGGAAAAAAAACTAAAGAATTAGCATAGTTAGCAAAATACATTAACCCTAATTTAAAATTCAACAAGCTACCCCAGAGTACAAAACAAAAAGCTCTATGCTTTCTCTTTACATTTTAGTGAATATGTACCATATGCCAGGTACTGTTTAAAGCCCTGATTGTGTAGCAGTGAACACGAAAAATGTGCTACAAACTTTCATGGAACTTAAAATTTAGTTATGAAAAAAACTTAAAGGATGATACAGATCATTAAATAAACATCATTTATATCTAGTTAAGTGCTATACAGGATGCAAATAGTTAATCTAATACAGAAAGATGGGGTTTGGGAAAATCGGCTTTATATCTAGGTTCTCAAAGAAGGTCTTGCTGAGAAGGTAACACTTGGGTTGACCCCTAGGAGACAAGACAACCTGCCATGCAAGAACAGAATGTGAGTGTAAAGCATTTCAGGTAGCGAAGGCCAGCTAGTCCAGTACTGCTGAGAAGGGTAGGAGTTAGATAATTCAGGGGAAAAAATCTATTTGTTTAAGTAAGGTTTGGGTTCTTGGCTGTTAGGAAAGATGATCAAAAAAAGAAACATTTTTATTTTCCTTCTATGGTGGAGTTTATGCACTCCCAAAGATAATTCGAGGGAGATAGAGTGCCACGCCTACGCCATCTGGCTTTTGCAGAAAGCACAGTGAACTGACCCACAGGAGGCTCGAGTTCATAAGTTTCAACACCTCTACTGATATGCTCCTTTCTCTTACTAAACTGTCTCTTCTGGAAAACTTCCTATTAACCTTTGAGGAGGTAGAGTTAACCATGACCACTCTAAGGAAGAGAATGCTGAAGCAGTTGATGCTAGGGTTGAACAACACTGACCCCTAGCTTTTGGCTGGTGGCCTCAATTCCCCACCCAACCCCCTCCCAGCACTCATGTCTTCATATATTGCCTTGGCTGCAACACGGGCTTCACTCCATCAGTAGGTGAACACTCTTTTCAAACACATGAAAAGCTGTTATGTAAGGGAGTAAAAGTGGCTGTTCTGTATTACTAATGAGAACCAAACTTGGACTAGAGGGTAAAATCTTAAGTAGAGTGACCTCAGCTCAACCTTTTGAAAACAGGGCATGCAACAATAAGAACAAGTCATCCTATATGATAGTAAGTTTTCTGTCTCTAGAGGCACTGAAGCAACAGCTTTTGGACTTGTACGTGGTATTGCATACGAGATTCTTCTCCTGTGAGAAATTATTTAAAATGTCTTCTGTGGCTCTTTCCACCTCCAAGATGCTAAGAAAGAGTCTATTGTTAAATAATGTATTGCTTGCCTGAGAGAAAAACAATACACACACACACACACACACACATATACAAAGAGTGTGAGATGCCTGGCCTGCTACTATGCCATAAAATCAGTATGTATTTACCAATGACAAAGAAAATGACATTGGTTGGTTTGGAGGTTTTTAGAATGCCTGCATCACTGAACTCAAATCTTGGTTACATCTTTTTGGGTCCCATTGGTTTTCCCCCAAAGTGTAAGCATAAGTCATGACTATGAATCCTCATGGTACTCAATCCTGGATTCAATGCTCCTCTCTAATAATAAATTTCTTATAATGCTCTTTGACTATCTTTAAATTAGATTCTTAGGGTATATATCTTACCTATCCACATAATTCCAAAACAATGTCATAGCTATACTCAAAGATGAAAAGTAACAATTTATAATAAAATAATCAACACTTCAATATGAAAAAAGATGGACATAACTATACTAATGGCACGCAGAAGTAGTCAGAAGTATGTTCTACATGTAGGCTCACCATGAATGTGAAAACAGCAAATGCAGATTTATTCCAGGGTATTATATCAGTGATTCAAAATTCACAAACAACATTGCCATTGGAAACATGGTTTTCGGTAACAATGGACTACTCTTGTAAGGTTTCCAAGCAAATCAATACATATGATCTTACCTCAGTTGACAGAATAGTTCATTCTCAGAAAATTAGAAAATTCAGTGTTTTTTTGAAACCAGGCAAAAAATACTTTATACACACACACACACACACACACACACACACACACACATACATATATATATATATATGTATATACACATATATGCATAGACTTGGGTTCTAAGCTCAGGTAACTATAAAAAGAGAAAGAATAGTTCAGGTGATACTAATAAGTCATTTAAGATATAGCACAATTCTTTTCTGTTCTTCTTTTTTGTTCCTGGTTACTCTATCCACTTTAGAACACGTGACACCCCTAGCCTCCTCACATTAATGCTTCTTCACCCTGGTTATTGTGAAAACCAGGAAAAAAAAAGCTGCCACAAATTTCCAAAATAGCACCTGGGGGAAGTACTAAATTATTTGAGACTACAGACTAGGACAAGACCAGTATCTTTATCTCCCTTCCCTTAGCTGTGGGAGGCTGTTAGAACCAAGGGAAATCTTAAACAGACTTGACTTTCTGAATCAGTAACAACCCACTGCAGCCAAGGCACTTTGGGAAAACCTAGTTCCCAAAGCGATCTGAGCAGGCCCTGCCATCCAAGAAACTGACCCAGATGTGGCAGCTGTGATCTCAGATAGCTGGAGACAGACATGGCAAATAAAGGACTCCTATTTTGAAATCAGCAATTGAAGGCTCACGTCCTTCATGCAACACTAGTACCAGGGCCACCTAGCAAATCAGTTATTTGCCTAGACCAGTTAGGTGTCTGAGTGGCTGTTGTAGACCTAAAACAGGCCATGGCCCAACTTCTACTGTGCTTAATCTGGTGAGCTTTCTTCACATTAAATTTAACCCAGGATAATCATTTATTCCCAATGAAAATGTAGTGTTTACATGATTTATTAATTTCAAAATTACCAAATACCATTTTTTGCATGAAAGTCTGAATAGGAGATACATTAAAGTTAGTGCCTGGAGGAATTGTGGGGAGATGCAGGGAAAATATGGGAACAGAGTCATTTTGTCAACATCTAATTCTCAGAAAAGCTCCAGAATTGATGGCCTATCTATTCTTTACTGCATTTCTCAGCACAGATATATTGTTTCAAGCTGATAACTCCTGAAACAGCTAGAGAGACTATTTTATTTTACTCTAAATTTTGCCTGTTAGCAAACCAAATTCTCCAGATTTGCACAGAAGGAATAAAACTTCAGTGAATACATGTTAATTTTCAGTCAGCTGCTCTCATTTTTCCCCATCCCTATCCAGATTTTTTTCTCACTCCACCCACAGAGAAAAAGGAAATATGGTCAGAATTCGCTTTTGCAGCAATGGACAAAGTGTTTCTCCCAAAGCATCACAATGTGTGTGTGTGTGTGTGTGTGTGTGTGTGTGTGTGTGTGTGTGTGAGTGAGAGAGAGAGAGAGAGAGAGAAAGAGAGAGAGAGAGAGAGAGAGAGGGATAGAGCTAGAAGGATATAGTTCATTCATTTCTGGAAAGCAAAACGTCCATTTTTATGAGACAAGGAAAACTTTATAAACTGATGTCTTTACTGCAACAAAGCTTCTTACATCCTTATGATGACTTGCATTTTACAAGAGATGTTCACAAACATGATTTCATTTTATCATCACTACAAACCCATGGCAAAAGTATTATTGTCTCCCAATTATAGATAAGGAAATAAAGGTCCAGAAATATTCATAACTTTCCTTAAGTCACCCAGTGAGTAACTAGAACACTGACCAAAGGAACAGGTCTCCTGAATCTAGGTTTAATACTCTTTCTAATATTACTTATCCATTCAATCAAGTTGTTTTAAATCATTATACTGGCAGGGTACCTTGGTGGCTGTTGGTTGAGCATCCGGCTTTTGATTTTGGCTCAGATCCTGATCCCAGAGGCATAGGATCAAGTCTTGTGTCAAGCTCCACGCTATGCATGAAGCCTGTGTAAGATTCTCTCTCTGTCTCTCTCTCTCTCTCTCTCTCTACCCCACTCTGTCCCTCTCCCCTGCTCACACACACTCTCTCTCTCTCAAATAAAAATAAATAAAATAAAACAAAATCATTATACTAGAAAGCTATGCCTAAAGTCCCACAGAGATGTAATATTTAAAGGTCTCCAACCAAGTTTCCAATGGTTGTTTTATAAAAATATTTTGAAGATAGTTAACTTCTGTATCTTAGTATGTAAAGTAATAAAGCTGTAAGAATGAAATTGTGATTTATTGGGGCACCAATTGCCCTGGTTTGGAAAAACTGAAGATTTCAAACTCGACCCTTAAGGTAAAGCATCAATAAGATATCAAATGCCCTGTGATCAAATGCCCTGTGATCTTAAGTAACATTTAATTATAAAAGAATATAATTGTGAGAATATGTATGAAGCTAATAATTATAAAATGTTCAATATATTTTTCACATATATATTATTTTTAAATATAATTTTTAATGTTTATTTGAAAAAATTTTTAACTTTATTCATTCCTGAGAGACAGAGAGAGAGACAGACAGAGTGTGAGTGAGGGGGAGGGTCAGAGAGAGAGGGAGACACAGAATCTGAAGCAGCCTCCAGACTCTGAGCTGTCCGCAGAGAGCTTGATGCAGGGCCCTAACTCACAAACCATGAGATCATGACCTGAGCTGAAGTCAGATGCTTAACAGACTGAGCCATACAGGCATCCCTTTAAATATAATTTTATAGTAAATTATAGTACATATTGAAAAAATGCAACTTATTTCATTTGGCTTTCAGCTTTACACATAAATATTTGCAAAAGTGTAGAACTCTCCTTAATCACATCTTGAATGTAAACTTGGCTACAAAGATAAATCGGTGTGCTATGTGTTACAAGAAGTTGGCCTCTTTGCTACATTGTACTTAGTATTATAGGATCATGAGGTTATCCTTGATAAGAGTTTATTTTAAACCAGATTGTCTGGATTCTGGGACATTTCTTCCTTTCTTTAAGTTTATTTATTTATTTTGAGTGATTGAGAGAGAGAGAGAGAGAGAGAGAGAGAGAGAGAGAGAGAGAACAAGTGGAGAAGGGGCAGAGGGAGACAGAGAATCCCAAACAGGCTTCGCACTCAGCACAGAGACCAATGCTGGGCTTAATCCCACTGACTGTGAGACCATGACCTGAGCCGAAATCAAGAGTCAGATGTTTAACTGACTGAGCCACCCAGGCATTCCGAGGACATTTCTAAGTCAAGAATGAGGGATCCCGTAATGGTATCTGTCACTACCTTCACAGGAACTTCTCAAGCTTTGCATGGCATCTCAGAGTCGGTGAGTTGAGTGTTTTTGCAGGGACTCAACATGCATTATCTGATCGAGAATATTGCACTGATCATTCCATACTGTAGATTAACACGGTCCTACGTGTTTCTATTTTCATATATTACTTAGACGTGGTATTTTAGTAAGGGTAATGATAACGGCTCTCACAAAAGAAATCTGTAATTTCAGAGCTTTGTATAATAAAGATTTACTTCTCAAAGCAAAATCAGGCATATGTGGTCACTCAAAGACCAAATCTCCTTTCTCCATGAGAGACTAAACTTTCCTAAAGCAGGGATCAACCAACTCTGGCCTGGCTTCCAAGTGTTTTTTAATGATCCATCAGCTAAGTCTATTATTTAAAGTTTTAAATAGTAGAAACAAAACAAAAATATTATCTTTTGTAACAAAAAATTATATAAGATTCCTATGTTGGTGTCCCTACATAAAGCCTTTTTGGAATATAGCTATGTTTACCTGTTTAGTATGATCCGTGGCTACTTTTGCAGTACAAAGGTAGAAGTGAGGATTGGCCACAGAGATTGTTCACAAAGACAAAAATATTTAATATCTGGCTGTTGTGGATTGAATGGGTACCCCCAAATTAATATGTTGAAGCTCTAAGACCCAATGGGATGATATTCATATGTGGGGGCTTTGGGAGTAGAAGACATCAGGAGAATAGGGCTCCCATGATGGGAACAGTGTCTTTATAAGTAGAGGAAAAGAACCAGAGTGTTTATGAGCATGCTCTCTCATTCTCTCTTTACTGTTTGGGGACAGAGTGAGAAGGGAGACCATCTGTTAGCAAGGAAGAGGGCCCTCACTCAGAACTCAGCCATACTGACACCCTGGACTCAGACCTGGAGCTTATGAGGAATAAATGTTTCTTTAGGCCACCCAGCATATGGTATTTTGTTATGCAACCCAAGCTAAGACACTAGCCACTGATCAGAAAAGTTTGCTGATCCTGGATCTAGAGCTTCATTATAGACTGAGTTCTATCTCCAGAAGAGTGGGGAACACATTCCAATCCACAGCTTAAAGAGGTTAGTGTCTTTGCACATTGTATATCCAGGAGCCAAACATAGGTATCTTTGACCTCCAACCTCACAATCTTAACCTTGTTTCTTCACTATCAGATGCTTGAGTCTCCCCACCAGTATATCATTCATAAATTCCCGTACTGTATTCATCTTTGGGAAACCAATTATGTCAGGCAAATATGCCTTATCACATTTTTTTAATTTAACATGCATTGAGCTCTAGCCACGCTCTAATAATAACTTCAAGAAAACAATAAGAAGTGTTTAGTATGAAATATAAAAACCCTGTGTGGCTCTGTGTGTAATGAGTATGTGCCAAACAGTTAATAAATCTTCAGAACAATAGCACTACTTCCAATAATGTTTTATATTTCAGAATGATTAATTTTTAACAATATGTTGTATCCCTTGTGTATAATGTCTTAGATCCCAAGAGATAAGCAAACCAATCTCCATGTTACTATGAAATAGAAATAAAATATTATAGGATTTTCTGATGCCTCTGGGGAGTTAAATGGCTCCTTTGGGACTGCAAAGTTAATTAAAATGAGCATAGACTTGCTATGCTCTATTATAGCACAATTATGCTCTCCCTTCCTTTTTTTGTTCCCTCCTTAAAGACTTTACAATGAAGGTCAAAGTGAGAAAAATAGATAGCATTTTCTTCTAACTTTGCTTTTAAATGAAACGAGTTCCACTCTTTTTATGTATATATTTAAAAGAAGCCAAGTTTTGCTACCTTGGATTCCTTGGAGATCACCATCCAGTATATAAGGGGACAGAAGAATTAGAGAGAAATTGTCATGAAATACTCATAATCATAATTGCCATAGGTTTTCTCTATCTTATAGTTAGATTTGCAGAACAAGCTTAGACAAATCGGTCAATATGATAGTGTATCAGAAAAAGTAGAGACAATATCTTGATTTTGATGTACTAAACACATACATAGAACTCTTTCTTTAAAATATTGTATTTAAACTATATTCCAGATGTCTTTTGAGCATTGGTCATTGTCTACATACCCACACACACACACACGTGCGTGCACATGTGTCATATCCCCAATAAATGAAAGAAGACTTTCATTCAGATGGGGCAACTTATTATAAGAAGAAAGTGATAAGCATTCTATACTCTTCCTGACACATATTCCAAGGTAAAGATGATTAAATTCTCTCAATTCTGTGGGCATAGGAAGGGTAGAATACACTGGGTTCAGAAAAGAGCCAAGTGTCTTTTGATGTTAACAGGAAGTACTCTACAGTATCCATTAAGACTAGAAGAAATGCAAACTTCAAGAGTGAAAGGAACTTACCCCGTATACTTAAAACTTAATGTGTTATTTCATTTATTACTTGTAGCAAATTATCACTATTTAACAGATAGGAAAGCTGAGGTTCTATGAGTTCAAATTATTTTTCCAAGAACAAATGCTTGATTTGCAGTAGACACAAAATTTGAAGATAAATATTCTGACACATCATGTTGCCTCTAATGTGATGACCACTCATTCACCATCCACATTCCACTTCCCCTGACCTGTCAGTTCCTCCTCGCAGCCATAGTTCAGCTTTTGCAAGTCACTGGTGATGGTTATACATCTTTCAAATCTATCACATCAAGAACGTTCACAAACACCCTGTCAGGTGAGCTCTTTTTGGTCTCAGGTATCAGAAAAAAAGTGCTTCATGTAAGACAAATAATAATGGTAATTTTTTGGCACACATAATTATCCTAAGGATTAACTCCTAAAAGCCTTCACTTACTAGCTCTAAGATGTCTTTCTCTAAGGACCTCTTTTTCTTCATCTTTCTTCATCTTCTATAATGTCCATTTCATTCCAAAGCTTGTCTCTTCAGTATTCCAAGAAGGAAAACAGAAACACACAGAAATACATTGTTCCTCTTTCACACTGGAAGTAGAGGAAGTAGCTTCATCTCAACAATCTTTACAAATCTTAGATGCATTTTGACTCAATAATCTTAATTGACATGCCCAACCATGAAGACTACTGTCTCCAGGAGACTGTCAATGTTTCAGCCTCAATAATAGGCTCCAGCGGTGAAGTGTAGGAAAAGTCAATCTCCTGGAAGCTACGTGGGCCCACAAATAAAGACCAGGGAGCACTAAAAAGCAAAAGACATGTGGATGTTTCAGAAGTGTAATATTTAGAATTTGGTAGATTATGCTGCAGGAACAAGTGATCCTCAAATCTTAGTAGTTTATTTTTTTCTGTTTATTTATTTTTTTAACATATGCAATTATTTTCCATCATTTACACTACAGTAGTTACAACGACACTCCAAACAGAAAAGCAAAGTAAAAAATCAAAACCCCAACTTCTATTTCATGTAACTAGACTTATACAGAAATTAGAAGGTTATGTAACAACTAGTTAATCACCTAATTTCAGAGCTATCTGAAGTGGCGATCGTTATATAGCAGCTTATCTATGATACATTCAAGATACATGATACAATTTATTACTTGCCCATAAGCTAAAACACAGCCTGCTTAATACCTTTCCTTAAATTCCACCTCTATACTACAGTATACTTGAGGTCCATGCACAAAAGTAGCTACCTTTTATATAGGAAATGGATGATTAAGTCTTTGGTGTTGTAAAAGCAACTTGATTTAAACATAACCACCCCCACCACCAAAAAAAGAAGAGGGGGAAAAAAAAGTAAAGAAAATAATAAGAGAAAAACCCAAGACACACTTCCTAGGGGGAAAACAAAACAAAACAAACAAAAAGCATGTAATTTCTGTCCTTGACGGAATGTATTAAATAAGCAAACACCACCAACAAGCAAAACAAGTACTACAATGTAAAAATATTAAAAAAATGACAACCCTCTCACATGCATAAATGAAAGATTGCACACAAAGAACTCACATCTTTTCAAGCTTCAATAGTAAATATTTTGCTACTATGTATTAAATACTGCATGGTTTGCCCAAGCTAAGATGAAACCACATCATAAATCAATAAGCATTTTGCATTTTCTTTCATTATCTACTCAAAGTCATGCCTACTGCATCTCTAAACATTTCATTAAATCCAATGATACAGCAAACACTCCCAAAATAAACTTAGATTGTATTGCAGTTTCACTTAACAGTATATAAAATGCTGTGTTGTGACAGGTATCAACTATCCATCAGATACTGAATCAATTTAAAACAACAAACACTAGGAGTTCTGCTCCATGTCATCATTGCTTTCACTTCAGGACCCAGGCTGAATGAACAGCCACATTCTGGAACACTAGCAAATAGACTAGGTGAGGGAAAAGAGAATGTGAAGAAATATCCCCACTCTTAAACAATCTTCACTTTTGATCAAAGGTCAAAAGCAAGTCACATGGTGATGTAATTTCAAAGGAGGAGGGGAAGTTTAGTGCTACTCTGTCATGGAAGGGGAAAGCTAGATTCTTTGTGGGGAGCCAACAAGAAACCAACAACCAGCCATCACATCTACCCTGAGTTAGAGAAAGAGAGATGTTCTGAGTTCTAACACCACCAAAGGACTTCAGGAAGACAATGGTATAAGCTTGAAGAATTACAGACCTCTCTAAATGGGCTAAATGGGGAGAGGATGAATTGCTCTCAGGTGCTCACTGAATTCTTATCTCCTTCACTGATATTGCCATTGCATAATAATAGTTGCATCACAAAATTAATACCAGGAGAATCAACTACAATGAAAAAAATATGTAGTGCTAGGATTAAATCATAACAACACACAGTGTTCAGTTGTACGCCTGGGCAATAAATTCAAGTACCTGACTGACATTTCTTTAGAACTCACAAGCATTTCATTTACTCTAGATGTAATGGAAAAGATATGATCAGAAAAAGCAGAGACTAATTTTAAATTTAACTTGAAACCACCATTGATATTAAGATTTAAGAAACTTATTTGGATGCTATCAGAGTGCATTGGTATAGATCTTTTTCTCCATTCCAACAACAGCACAACAACAACAATAACAATAATTTTTCTGAAGCCCTAGCTAAAAGAATTTAAGCTCTCTAATTCTGATATAAAAATAATTCTTGAGCAGCCATTGAGAGAATAAATAAAAATAAATGAGAAATAGAATGGCCTAATGCAAAAGAGCTTCAAGACATTGCCCAATGAAGAAGTACAGAGGTTGACCTCTGATGAAAAATGGGAGAGGAAAAAATCAAGACTCAATCCATTCTTCCTTTAGAAAATAAGCAATAACGCCTGCACAAGAAAACTTTATTTTCAATGTTACTATTTATTTTGGTAAAGGGAAATGAGAATCTTAATGCCTTTGGAACCCATCACTTGAGTGATGTCATATGATTTTATGAAATGGGAAGTGAAATGAAGAGAGTCTTCCCATGTGTACATACTACATTCTATGTCTTATGGAGTTTGATTGTCTACTCTAAGATTTTTCTTTAATGATATCTATCCAATTAACTGTAACAGCTTCTCTTAGCCTAGGAAAAATATGGTTTCAATCTTAAGTGCTTAAAAATGGTTGTTTCTTATTTCATTCAGTGAATATGTATTACATCCCAACTGTGCACAGTCGAGGAGCTAGGATCAAAATGGTGAACAGTACAGACAAGAGTTCATGTTGCTAAACAACTTTTTATGTAAGCAAGAGTCTTAGGAGCTTGACCTGGGTTTATATCCCATGAGCTAGACTTTATGTCCCATGATACAAAAGTGGGTTGGCTAATGGCTATGGGGTTGAGACTCGTGGAAATTTCCAAAATCAGCATATCAGGCCAAAGGGAATGTTGTAATTCAGAAAGCCTTGAATTAGAACAAAGAAAAAAAAATCCCAGGTTCTACACAGCATGATGTGAAACTAAAACAAGGAGAAAAGAATAACAAAAGAAAATGATTGCATCAGGTGGGTTAGCAACCTGGCAGTGTTAACTTTAACATAAAGCTCATTTAATCTTACAGGAAGGCTATGAAAGAAGTGCTTTGATTATTCCTACCTTACAAGTGACATAACGGACTTAGAGATCCAGAAACTAAGTGACATACCCAAGATCACATCCATCAGCCTAGCTCCAGAGTTTGTGCTTTTAACCACAAAATGCCACTGATAAAAGTAAAATGAAGCAAATTCATTTCCTATTTATAAGGGTTGGACAATATTAGGCTTAGACAGATTATCTAAGGCATTAGAATATAAAACAGGTTTTTCATTTATAAAACATTGGTACCAAGTTGCCTACATAGGAAGTAAACCATTTATTTCTGGAGAGACATTTGATTAACCTAGAAGCACTGGAGATTTATAAAAGTCAGATCCATATTAGACTAATTCCAACAATTTCAAGGATGTAAGTTTTCCTAGAGTAGAGGCTCAAGTATCGTATTTATCTTGATCAACCATGGCATTAAAAGGAATAATGATTACAGAATAAATGAATACATAAATGATAAACTATGAATGACCACGGTTTAATTTTCCTTTCAAACTTCTATTTTCTTAAGTGATTATTGATGTTCTTTGTAAAGAATTAGACATTTTTCAATGAAGCAAAATAAATAGCAATTACACAATTCCTAAAAGAATTCAGAATGTTAAGAATGCATATCAGGATATACGACCCTGCTTGCTTCCTCCTGCTCTACATGGAATGGGAGAATGGCGCATTCATGCAATGATGATTCATTCGTTGGATTCATCAGATGAATCCAATGCTTCTAATTGAAAACACATCCCTGTGCACCCTTAATTAATTTTCCAATTTTTGCTCTACTTCTAGTGCTCAAGCTCTGGAACCAAAAACAAAACAAACAACAAAAATTCTCATATAACTATCACAAGAAATTTTGGTTTGGGGGCATCGTTGTTGGTATATATTTATTCAAATATTCCAATTAACTAAGAGTACAAAGCTCCCACAGTCTCAAGCTGTTTTGCCAGATAAAATACAAGATGCTTAGTTTATCTGAATTTCAGATAAACAATGAATAATTTCCTTAGGACAGGTATGTCCCAAGCATTGTATGTTTGTTTGTTCGCTTGGCTTTGGGATATCTGGCAAGTCTGTCACCAAGGTTTAAAGAAACAAGGGCTCCACTGGAGAATGTTGTAGTACCAAACATGCATGTCTGCCAGTAATTGATTCTGCTACCCTGAGTAAGCTGCCTTGTCCCGCTGAACCTCAGTTCCTTCATTTGCAAAGGGAAAGGAGTTGGACTAGTTGAATTCTGAGGACCCTTTCCTCTGTACATTTCTAGATTCTAGTAGTCTCTAAGAGTCTGGACTACATGCAAAGAAAAGAAGCATGATGCCATGGTTTGTAAAATTTCCTGTGAGGCAGAGAAATTATGAAGCATTCACTTATTATCATTCTCCCCAAGAAGGAGAGAAAAAGAACAACAACAGCAAATTAAATAGATGATGGGGGCAGGGCATGGCTGTCTTCCAGAAAGTTCCTAACAGGTAAAAAAGTGTGACCTGGGATGTTCTCCTCTCTGAAGGCTCCTGCTGTTCTCTTTGGAAGTTACCATTTGTTCCACCCACAGGGTTCCAAAATTAAGAACTGACCTCTTTTGTGGGGAAAAATGATTTTAATGCATTTATAAAGAGCTAAAATATGCAGGGATATAAGAAAAATGTTTTTAAAGATTTATTTGCATTCAGTTAAGGGATAGAATGCTGAATGTAATTGTTATAGCTCAAGTTTTGGGAGTTTTTAGATTTTTTTTGCTTCTTAAATTTTATTTTTATTATTTATTCATTAATTACTATTTTGTGTGGAGGTGGGTAGTAGACAGCAACAGGATGCAGCTCTGCCATCATCATTTATCTAACTTAGCAAGACTAATTCATACCCTTCACAGCACTCTCCCTAAGAGGTCTATATGAAAGATCACCCCAGTGCCTTCATTAATTATGACATTGTTCATAATGGCTCAGCATTCCCCCATTCTAGCTTGAGTTAATCAGAAATGCAATGAATTACACGGAATATATGTGTAAACCAGAATACTAGTAATTCTTCCCTTCCTGGGCATTAAAAATACAATTCTTCAACTTCTACATACTATGAGCACCACTTCTCTTCAGAGTAAGATAAAAACACAAAGCAACTTTTCATTGTGGCAAGGCAATCCAGGGAAATCTTTTTAAAACAAGACCACAAATAGGGCGATACAGGGAGAGTTTGGGAAATTCACCATGTAACATAGGAGAGACCTCGTGGGTATTTTGGTGAGAGAAGTACATCATAACCAAATACAAAGTCAAGTGGAATCTTCCTCCAGGAACTGTATTTTTTAATGAAAGGGAGCTCAGTCGAAGCATGAATGTGATTCTCTGTAACAAGAGTCCCACAACTGCTATGCCTAATCACACTAGAACAAAAAGTTAGACACAGGACACAGACAGGGCTCACCCACGTGTGGCCACTGAGGGCTGAAGCTTTAAAGCACAAACTGTCTTCAGGCTTGTACATTTAGAGGATTCCAATCTCATCTAATCTTGTAGGCTTCCCTGGGTATCCTCCATAAGCCTTTAGCCCTGTTCGTATTTCCTGAGTCATATATACAGGGCAGCGAGCAGGATGGAATCCAAACGTACAATTCTCAATCAGGATTTTTCAGTCCTGACACTATTGACATTTTGGGAAGAATAATTCCTTGTTGTGGATGACTGTCCTGTATATTGTAGCATGCGCAGCATCACACCTGGCCACTTATTCAGGAGAGGGCAGTAGCACATCCCCTCCCTCCCTAGCTGGGACAACCAAAACGTCCCCAGACTCTTCAGAATATCCCCCGAGAGAAGGGAAGGCTAAATCAATCAAGTTAATCCATTAAAGGAGTGACTTAGACTCTCAGGAAGGAAATTAGACTTTGGTAAAATAAAGCACACAAATACATATATAAAAGGTGTCCATATTTCTTCTCGCCGTGTTGTATCGTTTTCACACTTCATGTGAATTGTATACTGTACTCAAGCATCATAATCATTTGTGGCACACAAAATGGGTTGACGATGTTATTTTTCTGTGTCTAGATGAACACACTATTTGAACGTTGCCTTCCTGATCATCCACTCTCAATACAATCAATACCTCTCAAAACACTACAGTTGGGTTTTGTTTTTGTTTTTTTTTTACATACCACAGATGGCTTTCATTGATCTATCTATTCCTTCAAGATCCAGCCCCCGCCTACTCCCCCAGACCTCCTCTCCTCCTTCTGCCCCACATGCCTTCTGGAAATGCATGTGTGCTATCACACTGGCCAGTCTCTCAGCCTGGAAGGCACATCTCCTCATCAGACCGGCAACTCACTTGAAAACAGACCCAGCGTGTTGCTCCTTTACTCTTTTTTTTAAATATTTACTTTTTAGAGAGAGAAGGGGAGGGGAGGGGAGAGGTAGGGGAGGGGTGGAGCAAGGGGAACAGAAGATCCCAAGTGGGCTCCATGCTGAGCACAGACCTGGGGCTAGATTTAAGGAACTGTGAGATGGTGACCTTAGCTGACATGGGGACATGGGACCATGGGACGCCTAACCCTCTGATACACCCAAATGTCCCCTCCTTTTATTTTGAACACTGAGCAAAGGTCCTGGCATGGTAATATTTGCTACTTTTTTAAAAGAGTGAAATAAATTAATAATAACTCAGAACTCTTAGTGTCAACTCTACTTTCCCTCAGGAGACAAATCACCTCTAATTCTTCAATCAAAGTTAGATACAGAGCTGATTCAAAAAGCAAATGTTCTTTTTTATTTTCTGAAAATCTAGAACTCTGATAATTGGTTAGAAAATGAAAATGGGCTCTTGTGTCTTTACTGCACTGATTAACTTTAGGGTTTCAGTCAAAGAGTCTGTTGTGTAGTAGGTCAGAAATAAAACGTGAAAAGAGAAAGCTGCACCTAAGACCCAGGTGCTTTAAAACTTCTGGACTTTGCTATTTTGGATGTGGCGGGGGTGGGAAGCGGGGGAGGATGAAGAGGGCAGAATGATATAAACCAAAATAATGAGATGTTTACCCTAAAAAGAGTAGCTCAGTCATATAAAAATAAAGTTCCTTTGGAAATAGCAGGAAAATCATCATGAAAGACACTTTCATGTATAAGACACTTTACTAATTCATTACAATAGAATTCTATGTTTGTTTGTTTGGCCAAGGAGGGTCAGTCTTCAATTTCAGAATTTGAATACTATACAGAGACCTTAAGGATCAGCGAGTCCTGTGTTTTTCTTTACCCAGAGAGGAAACTGGCCATACAAAGATTCTAATTTTATAAGTGAATTAAAATTTAGTTTTCTTTTTTTCATGCCACCTTAACAATAATTTTGTTATCATAGAATGGAAAATGTAGTGTCCTATCAATTCTCTATAGCTAACATGAGCCAAGAAAATCATCTAACTAAAGTCCAGTGGCAAAGAAAGCATGAATCATAAAGCAAAGCAATGCCAAACTAAGCCATGTTTCATCAGTCACCAAAATTAATCCTGAATTTCATCAACTCATGCAGACTGTGTCCAAAGAAATGTTCTGGGAGGCACACAGATAAAATGAAGGGCTGAATTAAAACACCAGAGTTACATTTTATTTTCTAAACCTGTACTTTCCACTGGTAATCAGTTAGAATGTGAATACAGACCTCTAGCTAAAACAATGCCTCACATAAAAACTACTGCAGAATGCTGTAGTGAGGTAGGTATCCTCTGGTGCAGGAGTTTGCAAACTTTTTTTCTCAAGGGATCAGAAAGGAACTAATTTAGGCTTTGCAGGCTTGTGGTGTCTGTTGCAACTACTCAACTCCGCTTTTGTAACGAGAAAGCAAGCACAGACACTGCTAATTAATGGGTGTGGCTACATGCCCATAAAACTATTTATGCAAAGATGAAGTGGGCTGCATCTGATGGAAGGGCCACGGGTTGCTGTCCCCTGCTTCTTTAATATATTAGGCAACCAAGAACTGAGAACACTGTTAAGACACAGTGTGGAGTTTGTTGTTCCTTTCTAATTTCTCAATAGATACATGTTTGCAGTTAATACCTCACAGTCATTGATTTAAAATGAAACCGCCAGTGACTCTAAACTGGCAATTAGTTAAGACAAGGTAAACGTGTAAAATGCCTTCCAGTTAGCTATCTGATCTGCATCAATCCACACGTATTAAGTCAGTGAAAGAGCAGAAATGTAATTTTCCAGAACACGCAACCCTACCGCTCTGCATGCCTCTAATGAGCAAAAGCTAATTATTTTATTATCTTAACATAAACCTCCCCAAATTAAATATTTCCAGGGTTATAAATGGTTTGTCTCCAAGCTTCTCCAAAAGCTTAACACCAGTCATTTCACTTTGACAGACAATACTCTTGGTCTCCTCATAGTTCAAATAAAGCCTTGACATCTTTCAGAGTTTTTCTTTTTTTTTCTTCACACATAAAAACAAGGCACTCCTGATGTTGCTCTCCTTACTGAGAAGAGTGTTTGATACCAGTGTATCCTGTAACCAAAGGGTCCAGAAATTGTGAAGAAGCTGGAATAGCCTTCATCATTATTCCCTTAAATCCAGCTCTAATCTCATCAGTGTTAACTGATTTTATTTGTCCCTATGATACATTTTCATTTTACCCTCTTTCATAGATAAACAAATACACACTTTTATTTATTCCTCTTACAAAAGAAAATTCCGTTATTTGATTATTAACCATTTTCTAGTTCTCTTTTCCTCCAAGCTGAATAATTTTTATTTTTCTTTCTGAAAGCTGTGTTGCTGGATCTGCCAAAATTTGTCATAACTAACCCATCTAGGTGAGGCTTTCTCTCAAATTATTTAATCCCAGGGAATTAAATTTCAGGATATTAGGCAGAACGATGGGCCAAATAACCAAGTTTGGCTCCTACATTGTCTGTTGTTGAACTCTTAAGGTCTAGTGTTATCATATTCATCTCATCATCCTATGGTAAACAAAAAGCCACACTTCTTTTAAGCCACCAAATACAACAAAGTTATAAACTTCTGTTCCATGACCATTGGAGTGCATTGCTTTCCAATGTTTCTTCAGGGAGAGCTAGGAAGCCAATTTTTAATTTTCATTACCCATTTCTAATAAGATGTGCTCATAAGTAAATGCTTTCATTTTCCTCCAAACGGAAAATACTTCTCCGTCATGCTCTCTTCCTTCATTCTCTCTTTCATGTTGATTTTTTTAAATTCCCTTATTCTTCACAATATCCATTGCAAATTCATGGCCAATTACTACCCATACTCCCTATTTTTAATTGAAGTTTGAAGCCCTGAATTACCTAAAATAAATTAGTTCTGTTGGAACTATGGTGGCAGAGGATAGAACAATCATTGCTACCTTCAAGAGGGCCTGCCATAACAACAGGGCCAAAGTCAAAGGAGGGACGAGTTCCCCTTGACTTGTCTGCTCCTTTGGGGAGGAAATTATGGCAAATGAGGATCCAGTACGATTTCTTTTAGCCTATCTTAAACAGAAGTGCATGGAAAAGTGATAGAGCCCCCAAATCTCCCAGATAAGCCTATAATAAGGTACTGCATGCCTTGCTCAAATTCTCAGGTTTATTATATGTTTTTATATGAAGTTCGTAAGAATTATTTGTGGAAGGAAGAAAAAAAGGAAGAAAGGAATCATTTATATGACTTATATGATAAGAGTTCCCTTAGTACAACTGACCAGGTATATGTTTTCATATCAGTTGCTTTAAAGTTTAAAATTCATGAGTAGACACCTGGAATTTCTTTTCAATAAAGTTGGAAAAAGGGCTGTGATAGCCTACTTATCACAATAACTAGATGAGTGAGAATGTTAGATTTAATGAAGGATATATTTTCTTTTCCGATTGTTTCAATATACTGTATTTTTATGTCCAAGTCTTTATTTCCAAGCACCCAAATGCCATATCTGAGTTTTTTGTTTGTTTCTATGTTTCTTTTTTTTTTTAATATAATTTACAGTTAAGTTAGCTAACATACAGGGTATACAGTGTGCTCTTGGTTTTGGGGGTAGATTCCCATGATTCATTGCTTATATACAACACCCAGGGCTGGTCCCAACAAGTGCCCTCCTCAGTGCCCATCGCCCATTTCCCCTCTCGCTCACTCCACCCCCCCATCAACCCTGTTTGTCCTCTGTACTTAAGAGTCTCTTATGGTTTGCCTTCCTCTCTGTTTGAAACTATTTTCCCCCTTCTCTTCCTCCCATGGTCTTCTGTTAAGTTCCTCAAATTCCACATATGAGTGAAAATGTATAATATCTGTATTTCTCTGACTTATTTCACTTAGCATAATACCCTCCAGTTCTATCCATGTTGTTGCAAATGGCAAAATTTCATTCTCATTGCTGGGTAGTATTCCATTGTGTATATAAACCACATCTTCTTGACCCATTTGTCAGTTGATGGACATTTAGGCTCTTAATATAATTTGGCTATTGTTGATAATGCTGCTATAAACATTGGAATACATATGACCTTACAAATCAGCACTCCTGGGGCGCCTGGGTGGCTCAGTTGGTAAAGCAGCTGACTTCATCTCAGGTCATGATCTCACAGTTTGTGGGTTTGAGCCCTACATCAGGCTCTGTGCTGACAGCTCAGAGCCTGGAGCCTGCTTCTGATTCTGTGTCTTCCTCTCTCTCTGACCGTCTCCCATTCACGCTTTGTATCTCTCTCTCTCAAAACATAAATAAACGCTAAAACATTTAAAAACAAAACAAAACAAAAATCAGCACTCCTGTATCCTTTGGATAAATTCCCAGTAGCGCTATTGCTGGGTCATAAGGTAATTCTATTTTTAATTTTTTGAGGAACCTCCACACTGTTTTCCAGAGTGGCTGCACCAGTTTGCATGCCTACCAACAGTGCCAGAGGATTCCCATTTCTCCACATCCTCGCCAGCATCTGTGTTTCCTGAATTGTAAATTTTATCCACTCTGACCAGTGTGAGGTGCTATCTCAGGTGTGGTTTTGATTGGTATTCCCTGATGATCAACTTTATTGACAGAAGACTCTAAAAATGCATGAAGGGGTGGGCACCAAGGAAATGTTTGGGAACAACTGTAATTTGCTTACAGGTGTAGTAACATTCAAGGTTAAAGTGTTCATGTTTTCTCTGAATGGAAGAAAATATATCTCTGAGAATCTAGGCTCAGTTCTTCTCAAAATGCCTATCTTCTTGTGCTATCTAGGTAAGCAGGCTACTGAAAAAAAAAACATAGCAATCTGTATAGTAAAGAGTGTTAAAAACTAAAAGGAACAAAAACTTTTTTAAAAGTTTTTTAAAAAACAAAACAAAACAAAAAATCTAAGAGAAATTTGGTTCCCAGTTTTCCCAAATTCAAAGGCCTTATTAGAATTCACAAGACAATGTAACTTCCTAGCTTGCAAAGCTCACGTTCCTGAAGGCCCAAGAGGACTCAGCTTCTGAAGCTGCTGCCTACTTCTCTTGAGAAGCTCAGTCTACACTGTAACTGGAAAAAAAAAAAGAAAAGCAAAGGAAAAGAGAGAATTATTCTTTAAATGCTCAGGAAAGTGAAGAGACATTTGCTTTATTATCGTGAATCCATCCTACCAGCTGCAGGAAGTAAAATTTAGCGTTGGGTCAGACAACCCCCTAAGAAGATCCAGAGTGGGTCAGAAAGATACCCTAGGAAGTAATAGAAAATTATCAATTCATAGAAGCATGGAATGGTGGTTGCCAAGGGCTGAAAGGAAGGGAAAATGAAAAAATGATGGTCAAAGGGCACAATGTTTCAGTTACACACAAAATAAACAATTTCTGGAGATCAAGTACACAACATAGTGCCTACAGATAATAATATTGTATTGTGTACTTAAAATTTGCAAACTGGGTAGATCTTATGATATGTGTTCTCACAACACACACACAAACAATAATAATAATAATAATAATAAAGAGGACAGAAGGAAACTTTGGGAGGTGATGAACATGTTTATGGTATTAATGGTAGGACTGGTTTCACAAGTGTGGACACTTGGTACTCAAATTCATTGAGTTGATATATATATATTGTATATATATATACACTTTTATTTTTACATTTCAATGATACTTCACCAAAGTGGTTAGAAACAGGTTGGCTAGTCATTCAAACATTGGTTGTGCTTCCTGGCACAAGTATGAGGGGAATTTGACCTCTACAGTGGTGGGAGGAGAAAATGTAATGCTGAATTTTCTGTGGGTAATGAGAGAACAAAAAATTCAGGGACCAAAATCGATTTTTAGAAATTATCCTTAATAGTCAAAATAATTAAGTCAGTTCTTTATGCAGGTCAATATCACATTTAAGGGTATAAGGCTGGTGTGTAGAAATTTGAAACAAATAAGATTATTGCCACCAAACCTGGTAAAAATGAAAATGTAGTCATGTAGTATTTAGCATCATAGAAAAATAAAACAATGTTTACAGAGAAGCCCAATATCTGGAATAGGTACTGGAGGAAGATGGGCATGAAGAAAGAGGTTGGAAATGTTGGGATGAAAACAATTATAGGACATTGTTCTTGTTCATAAGGGATTTGCATTAAATACAGCAGAGGAAAGAACACCCCTGCATTGAAAAATAATGATCATAGGAAAGGGAAATAACTCTGACAACCATGTGTTGGGCACAGTGTTGGCATTTGATTCATATTATCACCTTTTTTTAATCCATACTGTGACTGGATAAAATATTCCATTTACCAATAAATAAAAAGGCACTCAGAGTTGTTTATGTTTTGCAAATGTTTTGCAGAATGTACTATGTCAAGTGCATATTATAAAACCTTTAAAAGACAAGAGACTAAGCCCTGGAGAGGCTGCATTTGTGTGGGTGCATGTGTATGTGATATGTGTATATATGTATATAAGTATATACAACATGAATTTTGAGAAATGTGCTTCTGTCAGTCCATTTAGTCACAAAGGTTTTACGTGGGGTTCACAACATCGTTGCTATTTTCCAGCTCCTGTGGTGGAGGCTGCAGCATGATGCTTATGGTACAGGTAGAGTTGGTAGTTTGAAATCCCATCTTGACCATGCATGAACTATATGTCCTTGAGCAAGTTACATACTACTTCTAGCTTCTCAACTATAAATGAGAGCTAATGACATCTACCCCATAAGATTTGTGAAGATTAACTATTTAAGCCTGACCACAGTGACTAGTGTACACAAAAGCACTCAAGAAAGTTTGGTGTTAATTTTGTCTGTTTTCTCTGCTGCTCTGCCTCCAATACTTGGAACAGTAATCAGCACAGAGGACACAATCACTAAATATTTGCTGACTGATTGCTTAAGTGTATTATTCTCTCTTCCAATTTTTTTTTCCCTGTAAAGATAAGTCCCCTCCATGTCAATCCACTCCTGCCAGACTAACGTAAGAGGCATGAAAGGCTTAGTCTGTCCAAATTGACCTGCTTTGTGCGAGCAAGGGCTGGGCCTTCACTCTGGCATGAGAAAATGAGAATCAAATACATGTGAAGAAAGGCTAGAAAGCTTCTCTGTGGAGTGAATACCGCAGGCTTCACTAGCAATCTGTTCTCCTTCAAAGAATCCAGATTCCATTAACTTGAGGTCAGCTTCCCTCATTGTACCTCTTGTTTGATTCCCCTCCCCAGACATTTATTTCCCTGACATCATGGGGATGAGTTGAACAAACAACGGAGAAATAGAGCTGTAACGACTCTCACTGAGCCAACAGGACACCAGTGTGAAATGAGACAGCTCAAGTTATTATCTCACTTGCTTAAAGGAAACCCATGGGACTAGATGAAAGATCAGGAAAAGAAAAGGCTGTGAGTGTGTGAACATGAACTAACACCAGATCCAAAGTCAATAATCCTCATTGTTTTTGTAGAGATATTAGCTACCTTCATTTGTTCTATCTCAAGAGTTATGTGCCATTGCAAAGGATTGTATTAAAATGTCATCGCTTCTACCACAGGCAAAGCTAATATTTATTGAAAAATTCCAGGCACCAGTGTTTGTACACATCATTTTGCAGACATTGCCACATTCAATCCTTACAACGGCCCTTGGAAGTGATATGACCCCAGTTTTCAGATAAGGAGACAAGCCTCAGAAACCTAAACACTCAGATGGAAAACTTTGCTATTGTTGTACCAAGTCTGTCTGGTTCCAAAATGCTGATATCTTAATCTTTTAACTTTCAGCCACACAGGAATTTTGTGGTATTAATTACTTCTTGAAATTAGCAAACCTCCAAAAAGTTTGACCATCTTTCTTGTTGGATGGAATTTTTGTTTGTGGTAATATTTATGGTGAAGGGGTGTTCATCGCTACTTCATCTCAATCAACCTACATTCTATTCATCAACAAATGCTTCCTTGATTGCCTCTGAGGTCCTAGTTTAATCCTATGTGACTTCTTAAATAACTCTGTCATTAAATGAATACATGAAAAGTTTACTATAGACATTCCATTTGTTAAAGCAGTAGGGTACAGTTCACAAATCTGTTTTCACATGCATTCACTCATTTAGTTCTCAAATCAAATCCCTAGGGTACACTGACTTTTGTCCTACCATTCTCCAGTTGAAAATTAGGGATGCACAGAGCTCGTTAATATAGCAAAACCAGAACTCAAATCTTGTGCTCTTCCAACTCCAAACTCAGTGCTCTCCTCCCTGAATCACAGCTATCTCGTATGATGACGCTGCACTTGGAATCCATCCAGTATAAGCCATCGCCTCCATCAGATGCTTCCTATCAGCAGATAAGCAAAGCGTAGCTGTTGGAGTGGTGGTTCAGTGTAGCTAAATATTCATCAGAAGTGTGCACATTAACAGCCACACACAATAATTAAACTGAAATTAATTTCCTCAGTTAATACATGCCACAGAATCAAATTAAACCTTAACAGAAAACAGGGCAGACTGTAACTATTAATCCTCCCCTAAGCAACAATAATTATTTTTGCCAACATTTATTTCATTTGCATATAGGATGTTACGTCGCAAATTTTCACATACCAGTGACAATTTTCTCTGCTTTTCCAGATTGAGAATTAAGCAGTTTATTAGGTCAGATAGTCTGTCGGCAAAAATTTCCATGGATCCAGTTCAGGAGTAAACTGCTAACATTTGGGGTAGCCAAGTTCATTACTGTTAGTGCTCTAATTCACAATGGGATCCACTTACTGCAAATATATGTATAACATATACTCCATTCATGACTGAAGAATAATTTTATGATAAATGGAAAGTGCCTACAAGTCACATAAGAAATACTTCAAAAATTAATACATCTCTCATTGTATGTAATTATTATGGGGATCAATCATGGTTTTCTCTGATTGGAAAATCGTGTTTGTAATGTTCATTGATTTAATTTTCAGAAATTCTTCCTGGAGATGTCTTATGTAAGCAGAGCTATCAGTCTTGGGAATATAGCAATGCAAAAATAACCACACATCCTTTGCTTATAAATCTTGTTTTCACTGGGAGACAGACATAGCTACAACAGAAACTAAATTGTTCATGTCAAAGTGTATAATGCCCACTTCAGGAAACAAAAAGTGCCTGAGAAATTATTATGAACCTGTCTCTTGTTAAATTGTGAAACTTTAGATAAGTCATTTAACCCACCTAAACTTCAGTTTCCTCATCTATAAAAGCAGGAGTGAACCACAGGAAAAAAAACAAAAAACAACAAATGTTTTACATTACAGAAGGTAAATATTACACTCAGTGCATGCTCTCTATATATCAATCATTTACTGGATACTTTGCACGTGTTTTCTTTTTCTCTGTCTTACATCAGTCCTAGAAGGTGAAATTAACATTTATCAGTATTATCATTTTATAGGGTTAACTGTGGTCACACAGCCAGTATAGGATAATGGCAGCTTTTGAACTCGGTTAAGAGGAGTTTAGAGGTACTCTTATTTACAATTAAGTCATTTTACCAAGTAAGGAATGCTGAGACACACCATTAGCATATTTTTCCCACTGTGTCATCAACAATCAGGACTTTCACTAGTAAGAGTAACCAGGCTTTTTCCTTCCCAACTTCCAACATTGTTTTTAATGTCTATATATTTTGTGACAGCACACACAAAGGAGGGGCAGAGAGAGAGAATATCAAGCAGGGTCTGCACTGTCAGCACAGAGCTCAATGTGGGGCTCAACCCCACGAACCATGAGATTATGACCCGAGCCAAAATTAAGAATCAGATGCTTAACCTACTGAGTCATCCAGGTGCCCTGCTCAACTTTTTATGTTTTAACTGATGGTTAAACCATGGCCAAAAAACAAAACAAAATAAAACACAGACACACACACATATATAATGAAACTCTTAGTAACAAAAATGTTGTCTCCAGTGGGTTTGGTTCTGCAGTTTTCATTCAAGCATATGCAATTTTTGAGAAGAAACATATGTAAACTCCAGCACAGAGCTGTTTACTGGCAACTGATTAATATTTCCTTTGGTATGAGTTTATTGGGGAGTTGTGAATTTCTTATAAATAGAATCTAAAAGACTGTCACCCTCTCACTGTTCAATTACCAAGTTTTATTAAGGAAATGACAAAAAAAATCTATCACTTTGGGTGAGAATCTCTACTAAGTAAATAAAGGGATTGGCTGTCTATATGGAATCCTGCCAAATAATTTCAAGAAATGCCTTTAATACTCTATTAAACAGACAAAAATACATAAATAAAAGGACACAAAAAGAGAATAGTATAAACAAACCCTGAAGTCCTTTCATTGAGAATTTCACAAGCTAGCACATTGCTAAGATCAAGATCCCCATAAAACGTGTATATCCAATGTTTCTATGAACCTTTAAACACAAATAGAAAATGTGACTACCACACAGTTGAATTGCTTTTAACATAGTCTATTTGTAAATGCAATGGATTCTGGTTTTTATCTTTTCCCAGATGAGAAAGAATTGACCTTCTAATTTTATATATCCATTTGACTTCCTTCATAGAAT
>PJEM01015143.1:0-31462 GCA_004023845.1 Helogale parvula | reverse complement strand
TCTCTCTCTCTCTCTCAAAAAAATAAATAAAAACATTAAAAAAATAAATAAATAAAATAAAACAACCCACTTCAGAGGTGCCTGGGAGGCTCAGTTGGTTAAGCGTCCAACTTCAGCTCAGGTCATGATCTCCTGGTTTGTGGGTTCAAGCCCCACATTGGGCTCTGTGCTGTCAGCTCAGAGCCCGCTTCAGCTCTCTCTCCCTCTCTCTGCCCCTCCCTGGCTCGTGCTCTCTCTCTCTCTAAAATAAATAAACATTAAAAAAATAAAGCTATTCCACAAGATATGGAAATGTTGAATCATCCCCTTGATCTGTCACCAACTTCCTTACTTAGACATTTTCTCAAAAAGGCTGCCTTAGGGCTCTGATTTGCCCTCCTTCTTTAGCCTTCATCTGATTAAGATCTATTAAAGTGTGGCAGGCATCTACCCTAAAATTCCTTGTTCCTTCTCCACACTAAGGGAACCCTAAGTTTGCTCAGGGCAGCGCTAATAGTTCCCCGCCTCCCTTGCAGCTAGGTGGCCAGGCGGCAGTTCTAGGCAATGAACAGTCAGGAGAAGCTGGTGGGGGGGCCTCCAGGAAACCAGTTTGAAAGGAGGTAGAATCTTCTGGCACGGGCCTCCTGCCCTTCATGCTTGCCCTTCTTCCTGCCTGGAACAAAGGTTTGATGTTGGAGGTGAAGCCACATGGGGCAATCACGAAGAAAGAACCATCCACAGTGTGCAACTTTTGTGGGTAAGTGAGTAAGTGGAAAGACATAGCAGCTGAGGCTAGAGATGGCTTTAAGAAGGCATCATATGAAGCCTGGACGCTCTGCCTCTGGACTTGACATTTTCTGCACAGAAGCCCTGACGTAAGCCACCATTCAATCATATTTTGTGATACTCACCACCAAACACAATCAAGCCTGATTGATATACAAGGCTAATATACTATAGTGTGAAAAGAGAATACAATGTAGATCAATGTGATATAATTAAATACACTGAGAATGCTGTAGAGAGTATGCTAACCAAGTTGCATGTAGTCTAAATGGCAAAATCACAGGTGACAGAAGCTGAACTGCAGGGGCGCCTGGGTGGCTCAGGTAAGCATCTGACTCTTGGTTTCGGCCCAGGTCATGAGCTCATGGCCTGTGGGTTTGAGTACCATGTCGGGCTCTATGCTGACAATGTGGAGCCTGCTCGGGATTCTCTCTCTCTGCCTCCCTCCTCCCCACCCCCAGCGTCTCTCTTGCTCTCAAAGAAATAAATACACTTAAAGAAAGAAAAGAAAGAAACTGAACTGTAAATATAACATGTTCTTGAGGCCTAGATCTTTCATTTACTGGCCATGGCAAAGTTCTAAGAATCCCATGGTATCTGATAGTTCACTTTCTAGTCATTCTGGGCCCACTCTGATCTTCCCAAGGACACTACAACTTTCAAGTTTCTCAAGTTGGTGGCTTTTTTACCTCTCAGGAGGACTGTGCAGCAGACCACTGCTTTCAGCCCCCATACTCCTCTGGCCCAACCAGCCTTGTGCTGGCTTCCACTTCTCTGCGGTTCCTTCTCTGCAGATGGACCCTCCTCTACCCCACTGCAAATGTTGGCATTACCTGGCACCAAGCCTTGGGTCCTCTTTCTCTCTTTTTATCCTTGGTCATCTCCCCGTCCCTAGAACTCACAAATACCATCTTCATGCCAGCGACCCACAGATTTATAACGCCGGCCCAAACTTTCCCCTCTGAAGTCCAAATTCATGCAGTTGTCTGCTTGACACTTCCACTCAGGTGTGGCATAGATGTCTCAGGCTTAGCGCATCCCAAACGTCCATCAACAAAATACAGTCTAGCCATACAATGAACAGAATACTGACGTATACTACGGTAAGAGAAAACCTGAGAAGTACAGAGTGTAGTGGGAAAAGCCACGCAGAAGGTCACATGCTGTAGGATTCTGTTCATACTACATGCCCAGAATAGGTGAAGCTGCAGAGATGACAAGCAGCTTAGTGGTCACCTAGGGAAGGGAGTAACTGCACATGGGCCACAGGGATCTTCCTGGGGTAACGCTGATGTGCGAAAACTGGATTATGGCGACGGCTGCACAATTTACTAAAAACAACCGAGTTGTACACGTAAAAAGAAGGTTATGGTCTGTAAATTACACTTCAATAAAGCTGTTTTTAAGAAATCACTACACTGTTGGGGTGTCTGGGTGGCTGGCTCAGTTGGTAGAGAGTCTGACTCTTGATTTCAGCTCAGGTCACGAGCTCACAGTTTGGGAGTTCGAGGCCCGTGTCTGGCTCTGTGCTGACAGTGCAAAGCTTGCTTGAGATTCCTTCTCTTCCTTCCTTCTCTGCCCTACCCCTGCTAACGCGTGTGTGCATGCACACGCACGCGTGCTCTCTTTCAAAATAACCTTTAAAAAAACTAGTTAAAAATTTTTTAAATCTTTATTTATTTTTGAGAGAGAAAGGGAGAGAGAGCACAAGCAGGGAAGGAAAAGAGGGAGAGAGAGACACAGAATTCAAAGCAGGCTCCAGGCTCTGAGCTGTCAGCACAGAGCCGTACATGGGGCTCCAGCTCACTAGCTGTAAGATCATTACCTTAGCCCAAGTCAGACGCTTAACCAACTGAGCCACCTAGGTGCCCCCCTCCCCAAAAAACTATACTCTTGATGTGACCTGCTCAGCATGCTCCTCCTCCAGTCTTCCCTTCTTCAGAAAGTGGCCCCACCACTCACGAGACCTCTGACATCATCCCGGCCTCTTCCTTCTCTTCACCTAGCACACTCAACCCAAGTCCTGACTGCTCTTTTTCCAAAACACCTGCAGCCTTGATTGTCCTCCGTCTCCACTGCCGCATGGTGCAAGAAGCCACCTCTCCCCTACAAGCTTGCAGATACTTCCTGATGCTTCTCTTTCACTCTTGCCCCTCTCCGATGCATTTTCACATAGCACCTCAAGAGTCCTCTTAAAACATGAATTATAGTACATCTCCACCACGTTTATTATTTTTAATATTTATTTACTTTGAGAGAGACAGACAGACAGACAGAGTGTGAGTAGGAGAGGGGCAGAGAGAGAGGGAGACACAGAATCCAAAGCAGGCTCCAGGCTCCGATGCAGGACTTGAACTCATGGACTGCGAGATCAGGACCTGAGCTGAAGTCAGACACTTAGACGACTGAGCCACCCAGGTGTCTCTATATCCCCACCCTGTTTAAACTCTTCCCATTAAGCTTATAATAATCTAAACTTCCTCACCCCTCATCCCATGGCCTACAAGGCTCCATCTCTCTTTGAGGCACTCTGCTTGCCCTACAGCTAACTCAGCCTGTCACAGAACCTTTGCACATTATGCGGCTCTCTGCAAAAATAGACTGTATTGTATGAATGCACACAGTAAAACTGCCCACTGATTCTTGAAAAGGCTTGTCCCTTTTTCTGAAATACTAGCCATCACACTCTTTAAAAATATTAAAGGAGGCTAATGAGAAATGGTACTTTATTTTCCTGAGGAAGGAGTTAGTACATCCAAAGAGACCATAATTGGGTTTTTTTCCCCCGGAAATTTACAGGTCTGAAACCCAGCCTCTCTGAACCACTGCAAAACCCCATGCATCATTTGTTCACTATATTAAGTGTCTAAGTACTGGGAAAAGAAACCTGGAAAAAAAAAACCAGGGTTCCCCTTTCATAGTGCAGAACATAACTGAAAGAGGAAATACCTAAACACATAATTTCAATTTAAGGTTTTAAGGTGGCGCACACAGGGACAGACGGTGTACCGATGGAACACTGGCACAAGAAAAGGACAGAGGAAGCCCAACTACCCGCAGAGGGGTCCTCAAAGTCCGCGGGTGTGGGCGGCTAGTTCATAGGAAGAGAACCTCAGTCAGGGATCTGGGTTGTGTTCAGGAGGTGGCACCACTGCTCCTGGCAAAGACGGTGTTGGCCAGGTAAGGGCAGGTAACTGGAGCAGCTCAATGTTACGGCTGGCCACATGAAGAAAGTACTATTTGGAGTAACTAAAAGCACAGATGAGTAGTTTGGCAATAGTCTTTCAAGCAAGCTCCCTTATTTCAAAATATGGGGCATTCAATACTATGCTACTACACAAGCCTTCTGGGCTTACTCGGTAAATCCATCATTATGCATGCATTTATCTTATGCAACACCCAGGAAGCCTAGCAGATGGGTATTATCTTGAGGCTGCTCAAGAGGAGGATACAGGGAATCTGAAAAACTGCCCAGGGCCCTCAGCAACCAACTGGCCGAGTTAGGCATCCAGCTCAGGTCAACACAACAGCACGGAGCCTTTACTACATTATGCTGCAAGTAAAATGAACAGTTAAAATAGGTCTTTCGACAACGATCTTGCAATCTATCCTGAATACCTTTCCTGTGAGAGGCTCAGCTGAGTAAAACTGAGAGAGTTCCACAGCCTACTAACAATACACAAAGGAGTAATCATATAAACAAGTATATCTGACCAGAAGTATCTGCCTTAAAATCGAAAATGTCAGCAAGAAATCTCTCACCTTTTCCATTCCTAATTTCTTATTAAAACGAGTTCAGATGAAACACCAATGGCCCAGATCAGAAGTTAATTGTAAAGACAGTTACATGAAAGAACATGAAAATAAGATGAAAACAGAGTAAAAAAATGACAAATAGCCACCCTCTAGCAAGAACATTAGTTAACGACCCTTAGGGTACATCGCGGAAACACTCTCCCGCCATTGGTTTAATCCACTCTGGGGCAACATTGTTTTTGAATTTGGTCTTTCAGAGTGGTAATTAAATTACAGTGAAAAAAGACCCTAACAGGAGTGGGCTTTGGGGGGAAGGGAGAAGGCCTCCATCGCCTTACCAAAAAAATCCTACAAAGGTTTCTCCCAATATGGAGCAACTGTCCCAGGTTAGGGAAAACACCTGCGGCTAACAGTGGCCATAAGCAGCCCTACGAGCTGCTGAGGGTTCAACCACCCCGGCGGCAGGCGACAATCCTGCAAGACTCCGGGGCCAGGCGGGGGGGGGTGCGCGCGCACTGCGGCTCGGATCCTTTCTCCTGGGGACAGTCTAGGCGCCTCCTGGGTCTTCCCTTAACAGGAAAGCCCGCAGTTTACAAAGGTTTCGGTCCCTAGCCCTCCTCCCGGACCAGGACCGCACAAGCAAACAAAGGCGCGGCTTGCCATCGTCCGCCGGCGGAGGTGAGGGGAGGGCGGGCGGTGACCCACCTGACCTCCACCTGCCGGATGAGAGGCCGCGCCGGCCCTGTGTGGACTTGGCCGCACTTCCTTGCCCGCGGGGGGCCCGGGGACCTGAGGGACCCCACCCTGCCCCCGAGCTGCTCCTGGGGAAGGGGGGGTCTCAGGCCGGAGCCCACGCCCACGCGCGGCCTCGCTGGTGCCGGCCCCGCACTGCAGCAGCGCACGCCGGGGCCCCGGCAGCGCTCGGGGAGCCCCCCTTGCCCCGGGACCGCCCCCACAGCGCCGCTCGAACCCTGCGCGCCCCGGGGGAGGACGTCCGCGCCGCCTCGCCACCCCCGGGCCCGCGGGAGGAGACGCCCGGGCTTCGCCCGGCGGCCGAGGGCGCGGTGCCGGCTTACCGGCGGCGGCGGCGGCAGCGTCCCTTGTCGGCGGGCGCGCCCACGTGCGGCGCGGAAGAGCCGGCCCGGCAGTAGCAGGTCGAGCGAGCGGCCGCTGCGGCTCAGTCGGAGCCGGGACCGCGGAGGAAGCGCCGCGCCCGAGCCGGAGCTGCCGCGGCCCCAGGCAGTGGGGCGGGACCGTGAGGAGGGCCCTCGGCATGGGGGCGTGGCCAGGTCGGGCAGGGGCGGATCCAGGGCGGACCCTCGGCGCGGAGGGGCGTGGCCAAGGCGGGACCAAGGGCGAGCCCTTGGTGCGGGGTCAGAACCAGTAGGCGGGCCTTTGACCCAGGGGGCGGGATCAGGAGGCGGTACTTTAGCGTGCGGGGCGGGGCCTGGGCGTCGACTGGTGAGGGTGGGGCTCCACCCCGTCTTCCAGCTTCCAGGCCGTGGGCGTCGCTCTGAGTAGCACAGACTAACTGCCGCCCTCACAGCGGGCTGCTCTAGGGAAGGCCTGCTACGGTGGGCGGGGTGGGTTCGACTTTCACTTGGGGTTCCCCCGGATTACTTGAAGGGAAGGGGACCTCGGTCAGTGAATCAGCGTACCCTCGGAGGGGCTTTGTAGTTTCAGATAAGGAGAACCGTGGGATCCAAAAAACTGGGGCCGATGGCACCTGGCTCACCCCATCCTTTCTGTCGGGGCCACACCTAAACCTTTGGCGAGGAGATGAAATGAACCTTTCCATACACGCTGGAGGCTCAGGGACCCTGGTTAAAGCGCCCCCACTCCTGGAAGCCGCATCTTTCTGACCCTCGGCATCAGAGGTGAGGGAATTAATTTCTGGAATGAGTTCCTTTATATAGGCTCTGGCTCAGAAAGGAGACCTCAGCATAAAGAGCATTAATTTTTCCAGATGAAGTCTAACTCCTTCCTGTCATCCTCACGAGCCTTGGGACCTGGGCAAGTCAGAGCCACCCACCCTGGCCCGACAGCTGCAGGGCCAGATGCACCTTGAAGGACTGGAGTCAGGCAGAGTTCACCTGGGCATCCTGATTGCACCAGCTGCGGCTCCCAGCCAATCAAAGCAGTGGCACCTGTTGAGTGAGGTAGTAATTTCTGCACAGGCCTCCAATCATTTAACCCTTGACAGTCCCTTCAGGAATCTTCAGATCTAGTCTGGGGCTCCTAAAAGCTAGGTGGTCATGAAAGAGTTAGGAGGTGAGAGTGTGAGGTCCATGCACACTTCAAAATTGTACAGAACGTTTTGTGTAGATGTTTCTGGAAAAGGGTATATAGTTTGTAATAGATTCCCAAAGGGATCTATCACCTCCCCCAGATCACCAAGAATATTTTTATAGCTTGTGATGCTGGACCCCTGCCCTACCCAGGCTTCTGATTCTGATTCCATCTACATTTGCCATGTACCACTTGCCCCAGATGTAAATCCTCTAATGGTCAGTTTTAGGAATGGTCTTAAAGTGGAAGCTAAGGAAAACTAAAGGGTAGAGCATTTAGTAGGAAGAAAATAATTTCATGAAAATTGATTTCTTGATGAAGGTATGAAAAACTCCATTTTTACAGAAACAATTGGCAAAGAGGTGAGGTTGGAGTTATTTTGTTTTCGTTTCCTCAAATCCTAGCCACCCTCCAGACTGCATTTAACTCATAATGAAAGAACTGTTTCTACTTCCCATTGAAAGAGAGAACCAGTCTATTCGTGTCAAAACCAGCATGTGTAACTTTGTCCTATACATTAAATAAAATAATATGTTTGCCTTTTTAAAAATTTATTTTTTAAATTTACATCCAAGTTAGTTAGCATATAGTGCAACAATGATTTCAGGAGTAGATTCCTTACTGCCCCTTGCCCAGTTAGCCCATACTTCCTTCCACACCCCTTCCAGTAACCTTCTGTTTGTTTTCCATATTTAAGAGTCTCTTATGTTTTGTCCCCCTTCCTGTTTTTATATTATTTTTGCTTCCCTTCCCATATGTTCATCTGTTTTGTATCTTAAATTTCTCATATGAGTGAACTCATATGATATTTGTCTTTCTCTAATGTCACTTAGCATAATACCCACTAGTTCCATCCATGTAGTTGCAAATGGCAGGATTTCATTCTTTTTGAT
Source organism: Helogale parvula (assembly GCA_004023845.1). NCBI lineage: Eukaryota > Metazoa > Chordata > Mammalia > Carnivora > Herpestidae > Helogale > Helogale parvula. Next base: position 23,759 of record PJEM01015143.1, on the reverse strand, counting down.
TGCCGAGTAATACTCCATTATATATATATACCACATCCTTATCCATTCATCCGTTGGTGGATATTTGGGCTCTTTCCATACTTTGGCTATTGTTGATAGTGCTGCTATAAACATTGGGGTGCGTGTGCCCCTTTGAAACAGCATACCTGTATTCCTTGTATAAATACCTAGTAGTGCAATTGCTGGGTCGTAGGGTAGTTTTATTTTTAAATTTTGATGAACTTCCATACTGTTTCCCAGGGTGGCGCTACCAGTTTGCATTCCCACCAATGTGCTTGCCTTTTTATGTCACTGATCTCCAAAGAAATCTAAGTGTATGGAAAGTTAATTTAAATTAATGTTGACAGATTCAAGTATCATAAACCCTAAAAAGAACAACTATATTTATAATCAGGATTGACAATCCGTGTACAGCATTAAGATTTGAAAGTTTATTCCCACACAAATTCTGTTTTTGTGGGTCAGGTAGCCAGTCTTAAAAGTCTACCTAGGGGTGCCTGGGTGGTTCAGTCGGTTAAGCATCCGGCTTCAGCTCAGGTCATGATCACACAGTTCGTGGGTTCGGGCCCGTGTTGGGCTCTGTGCTGACAGCTCAGAGCCTGGAGCCTGCTTCAGATTCTGTGTCTCCCTCTCTCTCTGACTCTCTCTTGCTCACACTGTCTCTGTCTCTCAAAAATAAATAAAAACCACACACACACAAAAGTCTACTTAGCTGTGTTCATCTGTTTAAGGCATATAAACAGAGCAGTTTCCTCACATAATAATATTCTAATCAGAGCATTTTAGAGGTTATTTGAATCAGAACCTTCATCCATACACCTTCTGATAATAAAGAAGGGGTTATAAATCAGAGGTGACTACATTCTCTGGCTCAGGTTGGCCTACCTATTAAAGAGATTGGTGAGGTAAACACATTCTGAGTTTCCATATGCAAATACTGGTGATCCATTACCTGTCTTTGCTATAAACTAGATTCTACTCCACCCCATCTAAATAAAGTCCTTCTTAGTTCTTTATTTGATGCTGTGCCCACTTTGTGGTTGACTTGCAGTAACAAGCAAACCTTTGTCAGGATCGTCATTATCATGTATTTCATCTCCACACTAGGTCACTGTTCAGGATCTTGGCCTGTCACAATCTTTGCTGCAGCTCAGTAGGTGAGGGAGAAGCCCAAAGGTCAGGCCTACAGCTGATACTGTATGTGGGCTTAACACAACCTAGAAAACTATGTCACAGAGATGTTGATTCAGAGAGGGTCACTGGCTCCATTTGGTACCTAAGAAACACATAATGGGATAATTCACTTAAAAATGCCACTTTTATAATCTTTAAAAAAATTTTTTAACATTTTTATTTATTAGTGAGAGACAGAGAGAGACAGAGCATGAGCATGGGAGAGGCAGAGAGAGGGGGAGACACAGAATCCAAAGCAGGCTCCAGGCTCTGAGCTGTCAGCACAGTGCCTGACCTGGGGCTCAAATTCACAAGCTGCGAGATCATGACCTGAGCCGAAGTTGGAGGCTTAACTGACTGAGCCACCCAGGCGCCCCAAAACATGCCACGTTTAAACTGTATTTAATTTGCCTACCTTATGGAAAATTCATACAAAAGCTAAATTAGGGATCTAATAACCATATGGCTTACAAATCACTTAGATTTGACATATCATGTCCCTTAATTTTTACACCAAGGGAGTTTGCCCTGGTCTCTAAACTCCTAATAGTGAACTTGGATGTGCCAAGCGCTAGGCACCAAGAAAAGCCGATGAACTGGCCTTAGTCTTGGATGTGATCCAGGCTCTTGGCTCTTAGCTGTGTGATCTTGAGCAAGTTAACCAACTTCTCCGAGCCTTTTTTCCTTATTTGAATGACAAGGATTCATTTAAGTGATATTAATACCTATCTCAAAGAACTGCTGTGAGAAATACATAAAACAATACAGGGAAAATATTAAGCATGGCATATGGCCAAGTTTGCCATGGTTCTCAATTCATGAATTTTTTCTTTTTTCCCTTCTGATTCTAAGTCTAATTATTTTTTTCACTACCACACACAGTGAAATATTTTCACGCACACGTTTTAGATTCCTTTTCCTTTTGAGCAATAATATAATTCAAACCGGCTTAAGTAAAGGGACCTTTCTTGGGGCACCTGGGTGGCTCAGTCAGTTAAGCAACTGACTCTTGATTTTGGCTCAGGTCATGATCCCAGGGTTGTGGGATCGAGCCCCGCTTCGGGCTCTGTGCTGAAGCTGGAGCCTGCTTAAGAGAGAAGCTCTCTCTGCTTCTCTTCCCCACTCATGCTTTCAATCGCTCTCGAAAATAAAGTGTAAGGGAACATTTCTTTTAAGGATACAAGGGTGTCTTGGAGCATCTCTTAGAGATCTCAGGAATAGCTTGAGGCCAGATAAGGGATGCCACTGTGGAAAGTGGGGACAGTCTTCTTTCCCAGAGTCACTCTTTAATCGCGTCTCTTGAGAACCGCTTGCCTCCTTTTCTGGCTATGCTTGGTTCCCTCTGCTTCCTAAACCCCATGGGGCGGGGCATGGCCCCTCACAGTAACTGCTCAGAGCTCTTCCTGATGCACACCGGCTGGTCCTCCTCTTTAGAAGACACGCTTACAGCTGGAACAGTCAACAGAGGCCAGCAGGGCAGAGTCACTTGGTGGCTGTTGCAGCTGCAAACATGGGAAGAAGCAGTGGGGGAGGGTGCTGGGCAGACCGTCCAACAAGAGTCCCCTGGGACCTTTCCATAAAAAATGAGACACGCTGTTCTGATCAGCAGTTTATCATTAAGGCTCTTTTACGTGGGCTACACACTGATCTGAAAATGTCAAGGTGAAATTTGGCTAGAGAGAAAAAAGGGAGAAGAAATAAAAGGAAATGGTCTGTTTACTTGTGCATTTCCTGTCTGTGACCCCGTTAGGCAGAACCTACAGTGCTCCGTGGTCCCAGAGCTCTCCACCACCACTGGCAGCGTGCTGGAGGCGGGCTGCAGAGGGAGACCAGAGTATGAAAGATAATGAGGCAACATATCGAAAACCATGAAAATGTTGTTAGAGCCAGACTAGAAGTCATTAAAAATGTCTTAGGAGTTATGGCCTGAGATGACTGTAAGAGCAAGCTGGATCTAATCAGGCAATACAGAGATGGCTGCCGGAAGAGAGATGTAATCTGGGTGGGATTCAGATGTCCTCCACCCAAAGTGGATGAAGAAGTGAGGCGTGCGCTGTCAGAGTTCCATGACACTTTGCCGTGCTGCCATCGTTATGTTAGAGAGTCAAGATGAAGAAACACTTTGCACGCTGTGATAGCCCAGAAATAACAGGGTTACCTGAGCAGTCCAAGTCCGCCAAATGGAGGACACCTTGAGCATTCCCGCACTCTACGGATTATCGAGTGGAAACAAGCATCATCCCTTATTTCTGCAATGCTGTTGACAGGTGATTCGATGTGACCTTTGTGGTCATAATCAAGTGACAACATTGCTGTATCTCACCGTGAACAGCCCATCATAAACTTGGTAAATTTGTGGTTTCTTTCCTTTGTCCGTTGTGCACCTGTTGTGTTTCTGTTGTTTGGCTAGCCATTCCTTCTGAGGTCTTGACGCCCTAGCAAACCTTCCTCACAAGGGTACATCTCTTTTGTAAGATTCTTTCGTCTCCAAGTCCTCCTTCTACAGGGTATAACCAGAGCCAAGGAGGCGGATTACAAAACCAGTCCCAACTGAAAGCAGTGATCGTGGAGTTGGTGGTTGTCAGAGACACTATAAAAGGGGCTTGGGAAGGCTCAAGAATCACCCTGGGCTGTAGCAGAGCAGGAACAGGTCTGGGGGACGACATCTGCCTCTGTGAGAGCAGAGATGGTCTGCACAAAGTTGCCTGTGCAGGAATAATTTGAAAGAAGAGGCAGAGCAATCTTACAAACATTCTGGGAAATGCAGACTGCGAAACCCTAAGTGAAAAACCCAGCATGGGAGAAATTCTATCCCAGTGGGAAAAAAAAGACATTCCTCTTGCGTCCTTCAAGCCATCCTACGTGGTAAGAACCGATTACCATGTGCTGAAACATAAGGAAACCGAATGAGGTACAAAGCAGGATTGCAGCACAATGGAAGCGGAGAAGAATCACATCCTCACCGAGTCAGCAACATAGAAACGGCATGGGAAGGCTGGAACACGGCTGCAGCCTGCTCCATAGCTCCTGGGGCTCTCCTTCGGCCAACACCAGCAGCTCCCAGGAACGTGTCAGAAATGCACATCCTCGGTCTGGGCAATGTTTTAACACGCCCGCCAGGTAACTGTGATGCCCTCTCACACTGGAGAGCCACTGGACCACGTTCTTTTCCCTCTCAAGTTAGAGTCGGGGCACCGCAAAAGCTCTTGGCCTGATTCTTCTAGAACGAGACCCGCTTTCTCACAGGGAGATTGGAGTCGACAGAAACGGAAGCCAACTACACCACCAGAATGCACTCATTCGCTCCACAGACATTTATTAAGCATTAAGCACCAAAGCAGACATTCACCAGTTTTGGACGACTTTGTCATGGACTAGCTGCCCCTGTGGCTCGGTGGCATCTGGAGGCAGGAGGGCCAAGTAGACAGGGGTCTCAGCTCCCTCCTCTACAGTCCTGGGGCCGCAAGGCCCACCGAGGTCCGTCTTCACCCACCCCGGGCAGCATGCATTCAGCAGAATCCTGTCGGCTTTTCTCTTCTCATCCAGACGCCGGGCTAAGATCCTTGATAAGACCGTGACCCCCAGCTTGGACACCCCGTAAGCCGAGTCGGGCCAGCCTTCCCTCTCATGCACTTCATTGTTCGCATCCTCCACAAACTTGTTCATGAGGTCCACCAGGTCCTCTTCTGTGAGCGTCTCACATCGGAACTTCTTCTGTAGATCGGTGCTGCAATTTTCAAGGGCTTTGGAGCCCTCTAAACTACTGACGTTCACCACCCTGCCTGAAACAGAAGAGTAAAAAATATGGAAACTGGTCACAGATAAACAATGGTTGGATGACTATACCCAATGTGCAATTGACTGATACTGGGGGTTTAGTTGCTGATTTAAAAAAAAAATGACTCTAGAAGGTGCCAGTGGGCTTTAACGGTATTTTGTGCTTTGTTCCCCCAAAGGGGAGAGCGCATTTCTGTCAGTAACAGGGGCTAAAGAACAGTGATTCTCCAGTAGGTAGTAGTTTTATAAAGCATCCCACTGCACACACACAAACACTCCAGGTGCCTGTGAACTTGCTTTTCTAGAGGCAGCACCCTCACCCCGAGAGTTAGAGCTCTGTATTGGTTTGCACAATTTCCTAGGGCCCTGGGCACCACCTCTTTGTCTCCAACTGCCAAAAATCAGGGTCAAGCAATGCCTTACAATGAGCCGTGTCTACCCTGAATGATGGGTCCTCTTACGCATGGAGTGGGTGGATTCTCCATCCCAGTTTTGATTTTCTTTACTTTCTTTAGCCCATCATTAATAATTAAATATAATTAATGAGTTAATATTCACATTAACAATAATTCATGGCTATTAAAGAGATGGTTATGGGGGCACCTGGGTGTCTCAGTCGGTTAAGCCTCCGACTTCGGCTCAGGTCATGATCTCCTGTTTGTGGGTTTGAGACCCACGTGGGGCTCTGTGCTGAGAGCTCAGACTCTGGAGCCTCCTTTGGATTCTGTGTCTCCCTGTCTGTCTGCCCTTTCCCCTCTCACTCTCTATCTCTGTCTCAAAAATAAATAAAACATTAAAAAAAGAGATAAAGATGGTTATGTCTATGAAAAAACATGCAGGCCAAAAACTGGAAGACGGCTTGAAACATTGATGGAAATCCCAAAACCAGGAAATATGTGAATTTACACAGTTCACCTAACACTGAAAGACTCCACATGGTGGTACCCGGGTGGCTCAGTCTGTTGAGCGTCTGACTTCAGTTCAGGTCATGATCTCATGGTTCATGAGTCTGAACCCCACATGGAGCTGTCTGCTGTCAGCACAGAGCCCACTTCAGATCCTCTGTACCCCCATCTCACTGGCCCTCTGCCCTCTCAAAAATGAATATAAAAAGAAGACATCACATTTAGGGGATTCTTTTCTTACATAGCATCCTGAATCCACTTTCTTTGTATCCAATAGGATAGTTGGATTTTTTGCATTTTCTAAATGGCATTCATTCACCATGGGGTTGGGGCGGGTGGTTTGCACATTCTACTAGACAGCTTTGTGAGCTGATTGCACACAGAGATGCCCTCATTCTGTCTTGAATACAAGCACCTCGCTTATCCCCAGGTACCTAAGACTCTTCAGTATTTTCTCCCTCTCTTGTAATACATATTTCTTTCCCAACTTTGAACTGTGAAAAATTTGAAGCCTACAGAGAAATTGCAAGAATAAATACCCATATACCCTCCACCTAAGCATCTCAATTATTAACATTTGGCCACATTTGCCTTCTCTTTAACTGCAGGCAAATATAAAACCTTGCCCTGAGCACTTTATATTTGGTAACAAGGGTATTACATTACATAACCCCAGGAGTGATTGCCTTCAAGACATGTATCCTGGCCCAACACTATGATCTGAAGTACAGTCCATATTCAAAGGATTCCAATGATCTCAATAACCTTCCTCTATGGCTTCTGTTTTCACCCAGTCTCCAATGTGGGATCATGGGTTATATTTAGCAGTCATCTCTCTTTAGTCTATTTTAATCTAGAGTAGTTAGCAAGGATCTTTTGGAAGACTCTAGGCTATTATTTTGTAGTATTTCTCCCATTTGGATTGGCATGATTTTCTTATAATTAGATTCACTTCACTGCTTTGGCCCAGAATACTACTTCGATGATGTTGTGTTCTTCATTACTCTCTAAACAGCTCTGTTCTTTCTTTTTTTTTTTTTTTTCAGTTTTTTTCAAAGTAGGCTCCACATCCAGTGTAGAGTCCGACGTGGGGCTTGAACTCACAACCCTGAGATGGAAACCCAAGAAGACATCAACAGTCAGACACCTAACGGACGGAGCCACCCAGGCACCCTAAACAACTTTGTTCTTAATCGCCTGGCTGCTACAAGGAATTAAATTCAAAAGGGTATAAAGGAAGAAAGAAAAATGAATTATGGGAGCTACTCTCTGCCTTTGGTGGAAATAAAAAACTTTCTTTGATCTCAGGTGACATCTCTGGGAGAGAGGCCAAGGGATGAGCATCTCAGCAGCCGGCTGGGTCCAATCAGCCCTGAGGAGGGCTGCACCCACACAATCACCACCACCCTTTCTTTGCTGAAGTCCAGGAGGGCCCACTGGTTCTGAAACAACCCTTACCCCATTCTTAGAAAGAGTGGACAAGTAGCTCCCCCTAGTGGCTAAACATTTGATTAACTTATTTACTCAGACTCTTGAAAGAATAAGCAAAAGGGGTAACTTTCTTTTAAAGAGATATTATAAAGCTAAATAAAATGTGGCTTTTAAGTGAGTTTTGTGTTGGGAAGAGAGTGATTCCCTACAAATCAAGATGCAATGATCCTCAGCTTTTTGCCCTCCAAGTAAACATGAGGTTTACTGAAAATTCACAAATATTCTCTCAATGTGTTGTTTTAAACTAGATTCCCACTTTGGGAGTTACTGTTACAGAAAACTGGTTGAAACCCGTGATTCATCTGTTTCTGGGTTAATGTCTGAGATCCACCCTCCTCTAGGCTGCCTTTCATCTTTCAAAACGGCTTGGTTTGCAATCATTTGGCGTTAAGATCCTTCCCTTCACTGGAACTAATTATCCTGATGTGATTGAGGGGTGAAATCAGGAAACCCGAATACCGTTTCCAGATCTACCACTACCTGACTGTTCACGTCTTTGGGTCTCAATTTCCATCTCTGCAAAATGAAGGCATAGGAATGTAGAGTTTCTTCAACACCTTGTAGCTTTCAAATTCTAGGATTCTAAAACCCATAGAGAGAAGGCTTCCAGATACTTGGTAAAAGTCACCCTTGCAAATGGAATACTATGCAGCTGTAAAAAAGGAAAGCTTTCTGTCCTGATCTAGAAAGAGTCCCAGATAGAGTAAGTGAAGAAAGCACACTGACAAACATTATACTTAATGTTCCTTTTATGTAATAAAGGGACACACACACACACACACACACACACACACACACACACACCTTAGATTTGCATTAAAAAACTATCCCCTTGGCCCTGAGCACTCAGCAACACCACGCACCTGGAACCAAGCCTTCCTTCTGCCAGTCCCTGCAACTCCACCTGTGGGCTTTCTGTGATCTCATCCCGCTAGGAAAGGATGAACGGAATTGCCTGTGGAGGCTGGGGACAGGAAATTGGACAAGTCGGGGGCAGGAGTCTGAGTGTAACTCTCACCAAGCATCTTTTTATATTTTAAGATTTTTGCACTAGAGATCATCTTTATTCAAAATGTTAAATAAAGAAAAGCACATTTTCTTTTTCCTTTTTTTGGGAGAGCGAGTGTGAGCCGGGGGGAGTTGGGGGGAGAGAGAGAATCTTAAACAGGCTCCACACTCAGTGCAGGACCCAATGCGGGGCTCCGATCCCAAGACCTGGAATCATGACCTGAGCTGAAATCAACTGTCAGATGCTCAGCTGACTGAGCCTCCCCGGTGCCCCATCATACATATCTTTTTATTTATCTTTGAGAGAGAGAGAGAGAGAGAGAGACAGAGACAGAGACAGAGAGACAGAGAATGAGTAGGGGAGGGGCAGACACATGGCTGGACTTACCATGAGGTTTCATTATGGGCAGTAATTCGATGCAGACATTCCTTGTGGCAAAAAAGTTGGTCTTCAGTGTCATCTCAGCTTGAATGTCAAAGGGTGTTGGATCATCAGCTTCCAAAAAGAGAAGGAAACAAAGACAAAGTCATGCATTTCCCCTTGAAATGTATATAACAAAGCAAATCTTATCTCTCTCTCTTTTTTTAGTTTATTTAAGCAGTCTCTATACTGAAGGTGGGGCTGGAACTCACCACCCCAAGATTAAGAGCCAGCCAGGTGCCCCAGATTCTATCCCTAATTAAAGGGAAGACAAGCTAACTTTATTATTATTTTTTTTTAAAGTTTATTTTTGAGAGCGAGAGCACAAGCAGGGGAGGGGCAGAGAGAGAGAGAGAGAGAGAGAGAGAGAGAGAGAGAGAGAGAGAGAGAAGGAGACATAGAACCGGAAGCAGGCTCCAGGCTCCGGAGCAGTCAGCACAGAGCCGCAAGCGGGCCGAATTCCTGAACCGGGAGATCATGACCTGCACTGAAGTCCCACGTTCAACCAATTGAGCCACCCAGGCTCCCCTGAAACAAGCTAACTTTCAAACGATTTTTAAGCCACTGGATCGGTGGTTCTTTAGCTTCAAGCGTATATCTGAATCACCTGCAAGGCCTGTTAAAACACAGCTTTCTGGGCTCCGCCCCCAGAGTTTGGGATTGAGAAGGTCTCGGGTGGGGCTCCAGAATTTGCATTTTGAACGCGTTCTCGGGTGACGCTGCAGCTACTGGTCTGGCCACACTTAGGGAATTAATTCCTGGCTTTCACGGCTGCGGCTCAGTATGGGAGGCACCTGGTGAGTCTGTTAAAATGCAAATTCTGATTCAGCGGGTGTGGGATGAGACGCGAGATTCTGCAGTTCCGGTGGGCGCCTGGCGCTGCACGAGCTGCTGGTCCACCCCCACCCTTTGCACGGGGCGAGGGTTTCCAGCGGACCCGCGTTCCTGCATGATTGGTCCAGGAAGCGGAGTATTTATCCATCAGTCCTTCAACCAGTGGCTGAGAGCTGTACCAGCGGGTGTCTGCCACTTCCCACCTGCGCTTCCAGAAGGCCGACCCACTGAGTTGGAGGTGCGGGTGCACAACTACCGTGAAGGGTCCAGCGGGGGGAGGGCTGGTCAATCAAGACCTCACGGTAGTTTTTACCCCGTTCTGCCTCATGGGTTTCTCGTCCCTACTACGTTGTAGGTGAGGCTGGCCTGTTTGTTCTTTCTACCTCCACCACTTGGCGGCTCAACAACTTTCTCAGAGCAATAGCGTAATATGCTTGACCTCCCCCACCCCACGATGCTACTAAAACCACACTTAAAAGATGTACTTGAGGGGCGCCTGGGTGGCTCAGTCGGTTAAACGTCCGACTTCGGCTCAGGTCATGATCTCGCAGTTCGTGGGTTCGAGCCCTGCATGCATGCTGACAGCTCAGCGCCTGGAGCCTGCTTCAGATTCTGTATCTCCCTCTCTCTCTGGCCCTCCCCTGCTCGCGCTGTCTCTCTCTCTCTCAAAAATAAATAGAAAACATATTTTTAAAAAAAGTATGTTTGATGACAAACAAATTCCCTGGAGGAGGGAACAAGCCTCGCTTCCTTTCTGGCTGAGCCTATCAAAGCTCTGCATTAAACAAAATCTCAAGTCCACTATTGTGCCAGTGCGCGCGGATCGCGTCTCAGCGATCCATTTCCTGTCCCGAGCAGATGCCTCCCGGCTTCTATGAAAGCACCCTTTCAGGGAAACCAAAAGCCCAAAGTGAGCTCGGAGACCCTTCGCAGGGAAAATGTTTTTTGCATTAGACAGAAAGCTGATGAGCTTAGCAGGGTGTGGCCCCCTCCCAGGAGGCCTGCTTCCTGGCAAGCCGCAGCAGCCGACGGCTCCGGGGGGGTGGGGGGGGGGGGAGAGGCGCCAGGCTGCGCCCCGCCAGCTTCGCGCCAAGCGAACCCTTCCCGCGACTCCGCGCCAAGCGAGGAGCCGCGGCCGGAGGCCAATGCTGAGAGCACCCCGAGGGGCCGGCGCTGCGCTCCGCGATCGCGCCAGCGGACAAGCAGGGGGCACCGATGGCTGTCTGTCCCGAACCCTCCGCGCGCCCAGGGACCCACCCCCGACCTACGTTGGAAGGCGATGCCCGCGTTGTTGACCAACACGTTGAGGCCCCCGTACTCCTTGCGCAGGAAGTCGCGCAGGGCGCGGATGCTCTGCAGGTCGTCGATGTCCAGCAGGTGGAAGCGGGGGCTCAGGCCCTCGGCCTGAAGCTGCTGCACGGCCGCCCGGCCCCGCTCCGCGTCCCGCGCCGTGAGCACCACGTCCCCCGAAAACTGCCGGCACAGGTCGCGCGCGATGGCAAAGCCGATGCCCTTGTTGGCCCCGGTCACCAGCGCCACGCGGCTGCAGGACGACATGGCCGGGGAAGGCACTTGGCGCGTGGGGAGCGGCCCGGGCCTGGGAGCCACTCGGGTGCGCGCTGCAGAGGCTCGGCCACGGAGCACTGAGTTCTGGGATTCAGTGCTGCCACTTCTAGAGAACGAGGCCCGGGCCCTCGGTCCCTCCCCTGGGAGGAGTGGCCGTCTGTGCCCGAAGGTTTCGTAACGCCCCACTCCGGGGTCCGCCCCCTCCCTGCGCTGCGCCCTTGGGTTCCCGCCTCTGAGCCAAGCGGTGGTCTGCGGAGTGGAGCGGCGTAGATTTCCCGAAGCCAGAACGGATGGTGGTGGGCCGATGGGGTCTAGAGATTCATTGCAGTTGGATCGAAACTATTCTAGGAAAACCCCAAAAGGAGAAAAACAAGGGCTGAGTAATTTCTTGGGCACGTGCCCAGCATCCACTGCAAAATGAAAATGTTTGCTCTTTCCTCAAATGCAATGAAATTGTTTAGACGTAGATCTTGCTTCTCAAGACATAGGTTCCCCCTTTTCCTGAAACTACAGAAAAAAGGTATTATGGGTAGATTTCCTGGCGTGGGCAGGGCTCATTGCTGTGTGTGATTCCCAGCCTGCCCCCGAGTGAGAGGGAGTGCTGGAATGCTTTTATTTAATCCTTACATAACCCTTTCGGGTGCTAGGTATCTGCATTTTAGGTTTGTCCAAGAAGGATCTATACATTTTTTCCTCCCAGTAAGCCCACAAAGTTCAAAAGAAAATGAATCCCCTGTGTGTCACGATCTTCGCAGGCAATTAGAACTCCCCCATGCATCTTCTTTAGTATAATCTGAGGGTGTTTGATTGGTGACACTTAGATTTATGGAAAGCAGCGAGCTCATTATGACTCAGCTTTTCCCAAGCGGAGCTGGCTAAGCTTCTGGTGTCTGTCACCTTGACTTTACCTTTCTCTATGGAATCAAGCAAGGCAGGAAGGTGGACTCTTGCTGAGTGGTCCCCTAGTCTAGCTCAACCAATATAGTTTTTTCCTCTCTAAGAATTATTTGGAACTTTATTTTAAAGTTGTAGGGCTAGCCTTTCATGAAGCTGGGGTGGAAGAGAAAGAAGAAAGCCCTTGCCCCTCCCAAAGCTGAAGCCAGAGGAAAGGCTTTGAACAAGGCCAAGAAAGAGGTGCTGAAAGGTATCCACAGTTGACACACACACGAAAGATCCTCATGTCACCTACATTCCGATGGCCCAAACAAGACACTGCATCTCCAAAGGTAGCCTGAATACCCTCAGAAGAGCGCCCCCAGGAGAAACAAGCTTGACTACTACGCCATCATCAAGTCCCCCCACCCCCCACTACAGAGTCAGCCCTGAAGTAATAGAAGACACTGTGTTCATTGTGGGTGTCAGGGCCAACAAGCACCAGATCAGACAGGCTGTGAAGACGCCCTGTGACACTGACGTGGCCAAGGTCAGCACTCGGATCGGGCGATGGAGAAAAGAAGACGTGTGTTCACCTCGCTCCTGAACCAGGATGCTTTGGATGTTGCCAACAAAATTGGAATCATCTAAACTGAGTCCAGCTGGCTAAATCTAAACGTAAATTTTTCACCATAAAAAAAACAAAAGATGTAGGGCTATTCAGGTTTTCTGTTTCTTTTTAAGTGAGCTTAATTCATGTTTTTCAAAAAAATTGTTTATTTCATCTAAGTTGTTGCTTCTGTTGACAAGAAGTTCATAATATGGTCTTTTAAAAAAAGTTTTATTTATTTATTTTGAGAGCGAGAGAGAGCATGAGCAGGTAGGGGCAGAGACAGAGAGAGAAAGAATTCCAAGCAGGCTCCTCACTGACATCACAAAGCCCAATGCAGGTCTCAAACTCACAAACCGTGAGATCATGACCTGAGCCAAAATCAAGAGTCGGATACTTAACCAACTGAGCCACCCATGTGCCCCTACAACATGCTCTTATCAGTGCTTTTAATATTGGTAGTGATGCCACTTCCTTTATTCCTGATATTGATAATTTGTGTCTTTCATATTATTTTTTCCTGTTCTGTCCGGTTAGATGTTTATCAATTTTACTGATTATCCCCACCCCCCAACAAGCGTCTTTTGGTTTTACTGTTTTTTTCTGATTATATTTTTGTTCTAACCTTATTTCCTTTCTTTTTTTATGTTTGTTTATTTATTTACTTTTGGAAGAGAGAGAGTATGTGAGCAAGGGAGGGACAGAGAGAGGAGAGAGAGAATCCCAAGCAGGCTCCATGCTGTCAGCACAGAGCCCAAGGCAGGGCTTGATCCATGAACCTTGAGATCATGACCTAAACACAAATCAAGAGTTGGATGCTTAATTGAATGAACCACCAGGTGCTCCAAATTATTTCCTTTCTTCTGCTCACTTTGGATTTTATTTGCTCTTTTTCTATTTTCTTTACCATGGAAGCTGAGGCCATTTATTTGAGATCTTTTTTCTTTTCCTAGATATGTGTTAAGGGCTATTAATTTCCCTTTACTGCTGTTAGTGGAATCACATAAATCTTGATATGTTAACTTTTCAATTTTTATCAGTTTAATATACTTTCTAATTTACCTTTTGATATCTTCTTTGACTAAGGGTATTTAGAAATATATATATTTTTTAATTTTTTTTTTACATTTTATTTATTTATGAGAGACAGAGAGAGAGCATGAACAGGAAAGGGGCAGAGAGAGAAAGAGACACAGAATCCAAAACAGGCTCCAGGCTCTGAGCTCTCAGCACAGAGCCCGATGTGGGGCTCGAATCCACCAACTGCGAGATCATGACCTGAGCCGAAGTCATACACTTAACCAACTGAGCCACCCAGGTGCCCCTAGAAATATATAGATTTAAAAATTTTTTTTAAATCTTTTCTTTTTAAGTAATATCTATATCCAATATGGGGCTCGAACTCATAATCCTGAGATCAAGAGTTGCATGCTCTATTGACTGAGCCTGCCAGGTGCACCAGAAGTATATTTTTAAATTTTCAACTATTTGGAGATTTTCCAAATATCTTGCTATTATTAATTTCTAACTTAATTACATTATAATCAGAGAACATACTATATAAGCCCTGATTTCTTATAAAGAGTTTTAGGGTGGCCTGGGTGGCTCAGTCAGTTTAGCATCAACTCTTGACTTCAGCTCGTGTCATGATCTTATGGTCATGAAATTGAGCTCAGCTTAAGATTCTTTGATTCCTTCTCCTGCATGCTTTTGCTTTCTGTCTCTGTCTCAAAAAACAAAGTTTTAAAGTGGAGAGAGAGATATTAAAGTATGTTTCTGTGCGATGGTAATAATCTCAAAGGGAGGTAAAAATTGGTGAAGGAAAGGGGATAGTTCAAGAATAAAATGTGTGGGAGTCAGGTGTAGTTGGGATCTGGAGCTCAGATGGGGGCCTGTCATTGGAGCAGCACTTTTTATAACAGGAGGAAAGCAGAGCGTGTGGGTCTTGCTAGGTGGGTCTTCTTGATGGCATTATGTTCTCTCTGAAGGATGAGCCATTTAAAGTCATTAGCCAGAGGTTTCAGTCTGAGAGATTTTGGGAAATAATAACCATCTTGTGGAGCGTGAAGGTGAATGTATTAGGGAACTAGGCAGCACTCTCTGAGGAGTGGGGGCCCCGTTTGTGATCTGTGGTCATAAACGTCACGGTTGGCTTCCTGCCATTCCCCCCACATGCCTAGCTGCTAGTGGACGCTGGGAACAGCGGTAATGTTGGAGGGGTGGTGTTCTGCCAGGCTCACACAGAGTCTGAAGGGTGTTTGCAAGGAAAAGATTATGGTGTAGGGCTAGAGCCTCAAAGGATGGAGGAAAGGACCTGAAGAAGTTGGAGATTTTTAACAGGGAACAACAGCAGGGTTGACGGAAGGACAGGTCTCCAAGGGTAGGACACCTCTGGAGGAAGCGTCAGTGTGGGGTACTCAGAGGCTGTGTATGTGAATCACATGAAGGGGGCAGGGAAATCTTGTTGGTGTGATGGGGGTCAAGGGACTGGGAAGCCAAGACACTGGATGGATCCTGCACCTGGCTCCTGACCTTAGAGGTGAAGACAGGCTCCAAGGGAAAAAGAGATACTGAGCTGTGTTGGAAGAGCACAGGCATGTGCCCTTCTTCTGTTGCTGTCCTGAAATTCTTGATGCTTAAGTGAGGGTCCCTCATCTTCATTTTGCACTGGGCCCTGTAAGTTATGTGGCAGGTCCTTGTCATCCAAGAAGGGATGTGGGGAGATTGGCTTGAAGGAAGTATGTCACCCATAGCAATAAATCCCAAATTTGTCATGTTAGGATCTCCTGGGGATCTTTTACAAAAACAAATATAAATGCTTGGCTCCATCCCTGGACATGGTGACTTAACTGGTCTGAGGTGTAACTCAAGGATGGGGAGCCTTAAGAGCCCTCCTGGCGATTCAAATGTGCAGCAAAGGTTGGCAAGCATTGGGCTACAGTAGCAAGGCAGGTTGTTGGTGAAAAGTGACATGATCATCAAGAGAGCTGGTGTTTTCAAAAGAGAGAAGCTGAGGGTTTGCCCAGTTATTGTGGTGGACAGAATAAGCTCCCCCGCCCAGATGTTCATGTCCGAATCCCCAGAACCTGTGAATGTTACTTTACTTGGCAAAGGGGGCTTTGCAGATGTGATTCAGTCAGGGATGTTGTGATGGGGTGACTACCCTGGACTACCTTGCAGGGCCTGGTGTCCCCAAGCGTCCTTAATTATGTTTTATTTTATTATTATGTGAAGGTTTTCTCCCCTTTCCCCCCAAAATGTTATTTTTCTCGGTTGTATTTTTGTTAATTACTGTTTCGGAATGTGGAAGTTTTTGATTTCCAAATTATTTTTGACTGAATCTCAAAGAATAGAAACCCAACTTCTTTGTAAATTTTTTTATTGCCTTTAGCAATAATACTTTGAAGATTAGGAGACAGATTTTATTCATCTCTTAAAGCCATTCCAGGTCATTATCTCTCAGAGTGTGTCTTCCTCATAAAATGAATGTTAGACTTCAATTTTGGCTTGTTTTCCCCCTTGATTTTTTTTTTCTTCTGTACTATCATTGCCTTTTATTTGAAATTTTCTGCTATTATTATTATTATTTTAGTAATCTCTATGCCCAATGTGGGGCTCGAACTCATGACCCGGAGCTCAAGAGTTGCATGCTCTACTGACTAAGCCCGCCAGGTGCCTCCACAAGGGTTCTTATTAAAGGGAAGCCAGAAGGCCGAAAGCTGAGAAGGAGATAAAAGACAAACAGGAGAGAGAAATTGGAAGGTGGCACACAGTTGGGTCTGAAGACAGAGGAAGGGGTCAGGAACCCAGGAATGTAGGCAGCTTCCAGAAGCTAGAAAAACCAAGGGGTTCCCCACCCCACCCCCCTGACTCTAGAAAGAATGCAGTTCTGCTGACTTCTTTTTATTTTTTTTTTAATGTTTATTTTGGAAAGAAAGAGAGAAAGAGAGAGAATGAGCAGGGGAGGGGCAGAGAGAGAGGGGGAGACACAGAATGTGAAGCAGGCTCCAGGCTCTGAGCTGTCAGCACAGAGCCCAATGTGGGACTCGAATTCACAATCCATATCCTGGGAGATGAGACCCATGAGACCATGACCTGAGCTGGAGTCAGATGCTTAACTGACTAAGCCAGCCAGGCATCCCCTGTTGACATCTTGACTTTAGGACTTAGGATCTCCAGAATGGGTGGGGCCCTAAACCACGGAGTTTATGGTAATTTGTGACGGCAGCCCTTGGAAACTGACCAATGTTTCCTCAGAGGGTTCCCGCAGCACCTCTAGGAGGCAGGAAAACGCTCTTCACTCGCACCCAGCACAGCGTCACACAGAGGATTTGCATCATGAACACAGTTTTATTTTATTTTTATTTATTTATTTATTTATGTTAATGTTTACTTTTGAAAGACAGAGAGAGAGAGTGCACAGATGGCGGAGGGACACAGAGAGAGAGAGGGAGACACAGAACCCAAATCAGCTCCAGGCTCCGAACTGTCAGCGCAGAGCCGGACACGGGGCTTGAACTCACAAACCGTGAGATCATGACCTGAAGCTGGACACCCAGCCAACAGAGCCCTCCAGGCACCCCATGAACACAGTTTTAAAGAAAAGGGCTGGTTCTGGGGTGAAAAAAGAAAAGGCTTTGATCTACTTCCTGAGGATTGAGGAAGAGCGAATCAAAGGGCACAGGCCGCCTGACATCATCTGTCTCATGGAAGACTGGACCTGGCCGGTGGGTCCACGTCAGCTAAAAGCGGAAGTCAAGGGCAAGCTCCTGGGCCTGCTCCAAACTCTCCCCATCTGAAGACCCCTGGGTACTGTGCGGAGGAGTCACGGGTTCTGGTGGATTGTACAGCTGCCGTTCTTCTTAAATTTGCTTTGCACTCAGTGAGGCGCTGTCCTTTGGGTTTCTTAGATCATTAGGGCAAGAAGCAAAGTGTTCGCCAGCAGCCCGGGAGGCCCCTGGTTCTTCTCCAAACGGCACAGTTTCACCTGGACAGCCGGCTGTACTTGGCATTCATTCATCTGCATCCCTCTGGGGGATATCTGAGCACCAGTTAGACTCCAAGCATATTGAGGAACAAGCAGACAGGGGACAGCCCCCTGCGCCCATGGGGCTGCTCTTGGCTTTGCGGCTTCCTGGCTGTGTGGTCTCGGGGAGGCCTCAGTTTGGCCATTTGTAAAATGGGAACGATTGCACCACTTGGTTCTTATGACTGATAGAAGGGTTAAGTGAGTTCGGATTATAAAGGTACTTAGCTCAGCACTTGCAAATGGGAGCACTTGGTAATTGTTTGCTGTTACATTCTCCTTCAAGGCGAGGCAGACAGGCTTCTAAAACTTGTCGAGGTCCTCCGGACAATGGCCCCAGGCACTGTCAAAACTGACCACCTTGCTTTGCTGGAGGTGGATAATGTGGGCAGAGGTGGGGTGGGGTGGGGAGGGGCAGGACTGGTCTCCAGCCTTGCCTTAAAGGAAGCACTGTGGCGGCGCGCCTGGGCGGCTCAGTTGGCTAAGCCTCAACTTCGGCTCAGGTCAGATCTCACGTTTGTGGGTTCGGGCCTTGCATCAGGCTCTGTGCTGACAGCTCAGAGCCTGGAGCCTGCTTCCGGTCCTGTGTCTCCTTCTTGATCTGCCCCTCCCCCTCTCATGCTCTGTCTCTGTATCAAAAAAAAAAATAAAACATTTTAAAAAAAATTTAAAAAAAAGGAAGCACCGTGGGTTCCCTCAGCTTTGTAGACTTTTGCGATGCTCAGGGCAGGCCCAGCAGAAATGGGGCCACTTGTCTTTCTGGAAGGCAAGATGAAGGTCAGATTCCTGAGTCAAATGAGGAGGTCCTCTCCTCTTCTCCATCCTCCGTTCTTCAACCCTCCCCTCCTAGGCGTGCACAGTGGAGCGGTTTGGGGTCACAACCATGGTGCCGTGAGTGCCGGGAAGGCGGTGGGGAGAAGGCAGGTCCTGCCCTGCACCTCCCTTCCTGTGCGCCTGAGCGCAGAGCCCGGGGTCGGTCATCCCGGGTCCTGGCAGGGCTCGGCCAGGCAGGCTGGAGGCAGGACATGCTCGTGTGGGGTGGCTCTACTTCTTCTTCTTCTTCCTTCCTCCTCCTCTTCTTCTTCTTCTTCTTCCATCTCTATTTTTGTTGTAAGGAACTCTGCACGAAGTAGAACAATCCTAACCATTTGCAAGTGTGTACCGTAGCGGTGCTAACCATGTGCATGGTGTGGATCAGGCCTCTAGTACTTTCTCATCCTTCCTCCCTGAAACTCTAGAGCCCTTGAACAACTCCCAGTTCGCCTCTCTCTCCCCAGGCCCCTCGTAACCACATTCTACTTTCTGTTTCTACACCTTCATCCACTTGAGGTACATCATCAAAGCAGAATCACTCAGTCTTTTTACGGTCAGCTTATTTCACTCAGCATATTGTCCTCAAGGTTCATCCGTGTTGTAGTGCCTGATGGGGTCCCTTCTTTTTTGAGATGACTTTGGCTTGGGTCCTGATCTCATGGTTCGGGAGTTCGAGCCCCATGTCGGGCTCTCTGCTCTCAGCACAGAGTCTGCTCACTTCAGATCCTCTGTCTCTCTCTCTCTCTGCCATCCCCAGCTCATACTCTCTCTCTCTCTTTCTCTTTCTCTCTCTCTCTGTCAAAAATAAACATTAGAAAAAAGACTCAATAATATTGCATTGTATTTATACCCGACATTTTCTCTGTCAGTGGACACTTGGGCAGTTTCCACCTCTTGGCTATTGTGAATGATGCAGGAAACATGGGTGTACAGATTCTAGTGCTTTCTAGAAGCAGAAATATTGCTTTGGGTCTTAGAAGCCATCTGGCCCAGTTAACTTGCACATGAGGAGATGAAGGCCTCTGAGTGGTCATACTGTGTGTTTATGCCTGAACTGGAATGGAATCAAGTCTTCAAATTCCCAGTTTAGTTTTCTCTCTACTACATTTTTTCTTTAAGTTTATTTATTTTTGAGAGAAAGAACACAAGAGGTGGGGAAGCAGAGAGAGAGGAAGACAGGGAATCCCAAGCAGGCTCTGCACTAATAGCAGGTGAGTCTGATGCAGGGCTCGAACTCCCGAACCTTGAGATCATGACCTGAGCTGAAGTCAGACACTTGACCGACTGAGCCACTCAGGTGCCCCCTCTCTACTGCCTTATCGTTTTTGACCAGTACCAAGGGGAGTGCCACTAGCAGGTCCATTCATGTCTTATTTCTATTAAACTACCCAAAAGTGTCCTATTGTTATGCCCAAGATTTCTTTATCGTCCCCCAAAACCAGAAACCACCAGGGAGACGGAGTCATGCCTGCAAAAGCAAAGGGCTTTATTATTACGGGCTTAGACTGGCTGGGCCTAAACTCACTCACAGGGCTCACAGACTTTACTGGTGCTGTGGATCCATGCTGAGAGCCCCAAACAAAGGGGGGGGGGGTAGGGCCTTTATGGGCTTGGGAGGGGGAGTTACAGGAAATTGTGACACAGGTATAGTGATCCAATCATTATTATACAATATTATTGACAGCAGGTTTAACCATTCACATTACCTAGAGTATTCAGTTACTTTTGGTGGGATCCAATCACAACATTTAGAGTGTTAACCAATTACAGAGTGGGCCCAGGGCCCAGGACCCTCACGTAGGGTGTAACTAGCCTCAAGCAATAAGTGATTACCTATAGCTTCCATTTCTAGGCCTGCCCTTAGAAATGTTAAAGCTGTTAGCTGGCCTTTCCTGACTGGGTGTTACAAGGGTGGTCCCTCCTGCCTTGGGCAATGTGTGCCCTTCTATTGTCTAATGATTCTGAGAAACTGACACTTAGGCCTCCAAGGTCAGAGGGAAACTTGAAGCCTGTCATGAAGTCAGTTTGGTTCAGACCTGCGTCCTTACACTATCTTTCCCCACCTTTATTGAGCTAAAGCGAACATAGAATTTTTTTTATGATACAAATAGTTAATTGTGTTGTTTACTTTTCTTTACCGAAAACAGCATGTTTTTGTTGTTTCCCCAGATTTATTGAGGTACGATGGAAAGATAAAAGTTGTATATATTTAGGTTGTACAGTGAGATTTTTTATTTTATTTTATTTTATTTTATTTTGAGAGACAGAGACAGTGCTCACAGGGGAGGGTCAGAAAGAGAGGGAGACACAGAATCGGAAGCAGGCTCCAGGCTCTGAGCTGTCAGCACACAGCCTGACACGGGGCTTGAACCCATGAACCGTGAGATCATGACTTGAGCCAAAGCTGGGTGCTTAACTGACTGAGCCCCCTAGGCGCCCCAAGATTTTTTAAAGGTACACAACATGACGATTTAATATACATCCACATTGTGAAATGATTACACAATCAAGTTAATTAACACATCCATCACCTCACATGGTGGCCTTTCCTTTTCAAATCTCTAGCACTCGCAAGGTTCCGCTAAGCCCTCTACGGCGTATTCTCTTATTTACTCCTTCATATTATTTTACCCACTTCCATCTTTTATGTTACTCATTTACTCTTCACACCAATCTATGACTTAAGCACCATTCTTATGCCCATTTTACAGGTCAGAAGGCAGAGGTACATAGTGCAATACACTTGGCAGGTGCTGTGTTAAAGACTCTATCAGGCAGCAGTGATTATGTGCTCCAACCCCTTCAGAGAACATTCGACAATGTCTGGAGACAGTTTTTGGTTGTCACATGATGTCAGGACTGATATCTAGTGGGTAGAGAGACCAGGGACACTGCTGAACATTCTACAATGTACAGGACAGTCCCCCAGTCCTACCCCTGACAAAGAATTACCCAGCTGAAAATGTCAGTAGGGCCCGGGCTGGAAAACCCTGCTGAATACAAGTGATCTCCTTCAATCCCTACAACAACCCTGGTGAGAAAATTGAGGCTCACGGGGTGAACTCATCCACCCAAGTTCTTACCTGGACAGGGGCAGAACTGGGGCTGGAAGCTGGGTGTGTCTAGTTCCTAAGCCAGCGCTCTGCACCACACAGGTAGACGGCTTCAATGGCATTGGTACACTCCCTGCACGTCGAGGGTGGAGAAGAGGGTTGGGCCTGGGAAGTCGGATGCTGGAGCCCTGTTACCAGGTGTGGATATCGCAGTGGGTGAAGTGCAATCTGGGTTCTCGCTTGGGAGCACCGTGTTGAGCATGGGAACGTGTGTTCTGGTTGACACCAGGGCAGGACACGTCAGCACTAAGCACCTTGTGACAGGGGGAGGACATCCCATGAATGGATTTGGTGCAAATTCATCCGTCCATCCACCCATCCATTCCATGTTCATTGAGTCTTGACTCTGTGCTTGGTGCTGGTGATAATGATGGCGAAGGAGACGACCAGTTTGCTGCGCCCACTGAACATATATTCAAGTGGAAAGATGGATGATATGCCAAGAAGCAGACACATAGATTAAGCCGATTGTCATTAGCACCTTGAGGAAGGTGAAGATAATGGGTTGGTGGATATTTTACATGGGCAATCAGGGAGGCCTTCCTGAGGGGGGATCACATAGACCATGTGAAGCATGGGAAGGAGCCAGGGGAATATAGCTTCAGGCAGCGGGAATGTGAGGCTAGATCATGTGGAAGGAATACACTTGAAGTGTTCTAGGATAGTAGACACAGCTATTCAAAGCACCCGTCTGTGACTCCGTGCCACGCTATGATGTGTCAGGAGCTTACACCAGAGTGCACAGTCATGTAATGCTTGGCTGTGAATGAAACGTCAGCAGAATCTAGTAGTGCGTTTGAATGACGTGGCTGGTCCGAGCTCTGGCCCAAGCTTCCCACCATCATATGAGACTGGTTACATTTGTGCAGGGTCGCTGATCTGACCACCGCACGCAGAGCGGTCCTGAAGGTGCAGGTGCGGATGCAATCTCAAACAGACCGCCAGTTGATCCAGGCTGTCATGGCATCCCGTGTCTTCCGGAGAGTGTTCTCCTGCCCTGGATGGGCCCCTGTCAGAGCACTGGGAAGTTCTGTCCCCAGAAGGATACTCAGAGCGATGGATGGGACATGGAGGATAAAGTCCCCGCGCTCCTCACTTCGAGTGGGGGTGACTGTGAGGCAGGTCCACACAGCCGGCCCCCAGCGGAGCTGAGCTCCAGTTGTTCACAGAGGTCATCCCCTCACTAACGTACCCTGTTCCTGTAATGCCCAAGATTTTAATATCACCCCAAAACCAGAAACCGCCAGGGAGACCGAGGCACGCATGTAAAAGCAAAGGGCAGTTTTATTACGGCTTAGGCTCGCCGGGCCTAAGTTCGGTCTCACAGCCTTCACCAACGCAGTGGATCCGTGCTGAGAGCCCTGAGCAAGGGCTGAGTAGGGTTTTGATGGGGTTTGGGAAGGGAGAGTTACAAGAAATCGTGACATAGGTACAGTGACCCAATCATAATGGCACAACAGTATCGGCAGCAGCTCTAACCACACACACTGTTTAGAGCGTTCGTTACTTTTGGTGGGACCAAATTACAACATTTAGGGTATCTTTGAAATTAACCAATTACAGAGCGAATTCAGGGTCTTGTTTGGTAACAGGGTCCTATCTAGAGTTCCCATCTGCAGGTCTCACCCTTAGGAATGTGGGGAGAGGTAGCTAGGCTTTCCTGGTTGGATACCGCAAAGTAGTCTCTTTTGCCCCGGATAATGTATAACTGCCTAATGGTTCCAGAGGGACTGACCTTAGGCCTTCTAGCTTAAAGGGGAAACTTAAAGCCTGTCATGGCGTCTGTTTGGTTCAGCCTTACATTCCCACTCCCTCACCAGGCTTCCTGGGATCTTCTCTCACATTATCTGCTTGAACCAAAATCCTTGTCTCAAGGACTGCTCCTGGGAAAACCCTGATGGAGAGCACGGCTGAACCATCAGGCACAAAGGGCGAATGATGACCGTGGAGCTCAGAGAGCTGTGCAGGGCGGGTCACACAGGGCTTTGTTGACCATGGTAGGAAACGTGGGTCTACTCCAAGCATGTGGGGGGCTCCTGAAAGAGCTGAAGCAGAGGAGGGCTAGCGCAGGGTATGTTTGTAAAGCAGAAAGCTCCTTGGGCTGCAATTTGCATAATGGATTGCATAGGCGTAGAAAAGCTGTTTGCTG
>PJEM01015142.1:18177-31551 GCA_004023845.1 Helogale parvula | reverse complement strand
CTCCCCCCACCCATGTAATCATCCACCTGAAGCTCTGTCCACACCTGAGAGGGCGTCCTGCCTGCAGTGCTGTCCCATCTCCTACGTGTGGTTGATCCCTTAGCTCTGGTCTGGGAGCCCCCTACACATGTATGGTGCGAGTCCTGTGTGCCAGGTCCGCCTAGGCAAGTGATAGGAGCAGGTCACAGCTGTGACAGCAGTGACCTGGCCCTGAGTGAGCCAGCCCCATGTGGCAGGAGGTGGGGCGGGCACAGCTTTCCCGGGACCTCTGTGGGACACACAGTGTGGTGACATGCTGCGGCGTGGTCCTGGCGGGGGTGGGGGTGGGGGGGCTCTCGGGCACAGCCCGCCTCACCCACGCAGCCCCCGTGACTCCCCTGCCCACCGACTTCCTGCCTGCAGTTTGGGGAGCATTTTGAGTTCGACTGCAAGAACTGCATCTGCCTGGAGGGCGGGAGCGGCATTGTCTGCAAGCCCAAGATTTGCCGCCAGGAGCCGCTGCACTGCACGGAGGAAGGCACCTACCCCGGCATAGAGGTCAACCCCGCCGACAAGTGCTGCAACGTCACAACTTGCAGTAAGGCTGCCCCCGGGGCGGGGCGGGGCCGGGGCGGGGCGAGGGCGGGGCCGGGGCCGGGCCGGGGCCAGGACGGGGCGGGCCGGCAGTCACCGGCAGCCCCAGAGGGGTTTTCCCCTCCTGCTGAGCTGGGGCCCTTCAGGGCCAGGGACCTGAGTGCTGGTGTTGGCCAGGCCGGTGCCCGCTGGCCCTCTCCTTCCCGATGTCTCCTCCCTCCCCGCAGAGTGCAACACCAGCCTGTGCCAGGCGAGGCCGCCCAAGTGCGCGCTGGGATTTGAAGTGAAGAGCGAGATCATACCCGGGAAGTGCTGTCCCATCTACACCTGTGGTTAGTGGGGCCCGGGGGCGGGGCTGAGAACCCCCTATGAGGTCACCCCATGCGGCGGTCACACTCGCCCTGGGCCCAGGTGTCCACGTGTCCAGCCTGACCCACTCCCCATTCTCTTCCTCCCAGTGCCCAAGGGCGTGTGCGTTCACGGGAATGCTGAGTACCAGGTGAGCCCGGGCAGGGTGCCCGCTCCTGGGCCTCGGTGGTGCGCAGCAGCCCCACCTCACCCACGCCTCTCTGTGTCCTCAGCCGGGGTCGCCAGTTTACTCCTCCAAGTGCCAGGAATGCGTGTGCACCACGCATAGGAACAGCACCTCTCAGCTTAATATCATCTCCTGCAGCCACGTGCCCTGTGACAACACCTGCAGCCCCGTAAGGCCCCGCCCCCGCGTGCGTGCGCGCATCTGCCGCTCCCCCCGCCCCTCCCAGAGAGCGCGCACCACGCCACGTCCGCCCTTGCCCCCGCCCCCACCCCCACCCCCAGAGCACGACCCGCACCGAGTCCGCCTGCTCCTTTCCTCCCTGCTCCCGAGCCAAGCCGAGCGCCCCTTCCGCAGGGCTTTGAGCTTGTGGAGGCCCCCGGGGAGTGCTGCAAGAAGTGTGAGCAGACCCACTGCATCATCAACAGGCC
The DNA here is from genome assembly GCA_004023845.1 of Helogale parvula. Classification (NCBI taxonomy): domain Eukaryota; kingdom Metazoa; phylum Chordata; class Mammalia; order Carnivora; family Herpestidae; genus Helogale; species Helogale parvula. The sequence continues at coordinate 30,015 of PJEM01015142.1, read as the reverse complement.
CAACAGGGAACCCATCATCCTGAAGGTGAGCGAGGGGCCGGCCTGGGACACCTCCCGCTGCCCCCAGCTGGGGCCCCCCAGGGCCGGGCGCGGCCCTACCAGTGTCCTGGGGTGGCCATGACCACAGACGAGGGCTGGAAACACCAGGAGTGACTGCCTGTCTCCGTCTGGAGCCAGAGTCCGAGATTAAGGTGTCACAGGGCCGGGCTCCCTTCAGAGGCCCTGGAGACCTTCCTGCTTCTTCAGCTGCTGAGCCCCGGGCAGCCCTGGGCTAGTGGCTGCGTCCCTCCACTCTCTGGCTCACCTTCCTGTGGTCCCTCTTCTCTTCTGACTACACGTCTCGTTGGATTTAGCACCAGCCGTGCGTTCCAGGATGTCTCGTCCTGAGATCTTTAACGTAATCACACCTGTAACCCCCTTTCTCCAAATAAGGTCGTATCTGCAGGTGCAGGGGTAGGATGTGGGCGTGTCCGTGGGCTCCGGGCTGGCGGCTCTGGGCCTGTCCCACAGGAGGTGCGCTTGGCTGGGTGGTCGGAGACCTGCCGGGTGTGTGTCTTCCTGGGTGGCTCTCACCAGACTGTCCTGTGCCCTGCAGCCCGGGGACATGAAGCATGACCCCAGGAATAACTGCACCTTCTTCAGCTGTGTGAAAATCCAAAACCAGCTCATTTCGTCCGTGTCCAACATCACCTGCCCCGACTTTGACCCCAGCGTCTGCGTCCCGGTAGGTGGGGAGCCCAGTGCTGGGACAGGGGTCTCTGGCTCGAGCCCTTCCTTCGGGACCTGCCCCTTCCCGCCCCGTGGCGGGCGGGGCTTGCTCACTGCTGGGGGGTGCTCTGGGGGTCTCAGGCTCATTCTCCTTCCCTCCAGGGCTCCATCTCATTCATGCCCAATGGTTGCTGCAAGAAATGTGAGTACCAGCTGGCGGGCGGCGGCTCCCGGGGCAGGTGGTGCAGGCTGGCAAGGGGGACGGAGGCACAGGGGACGGCGTCCCGGGGTCTCTGTCCTCTTCCGTGCCGCTCTCAGCCTGATGTTAAACTGGGGGCCAGCAGCTGAGGCGCCCTGCTTGATGGGGGGTGGCCAAGGCCGGGGGCACTCAGGGTGGGAGAGGAAGCAGCTGCAGGCCCCCTGGGGTGCAGAGACCCCCACCTCAGAGCCACCCCCCCCCCCCCTCGGTAGGCATCCCTCGCAACGAGACCAGGACCTTCTGCTCCACCATCCCGGTCACCCGGGAAGTTTCTTTCAAAGGCTGCACCAAAAGAGTCATGATGAACTACTGCTCCGGGTCCTGTGGGACCTTCGCCCTGTGAGTCCCAGCTCCGGGTGGGGGCGCGGGGGTCCCTCGCCCTGGTGGGGGCGGCTCCTCACTCCGCCCGGCCACCCTCAGGTACTCGGCGGAGGCCCAGGCCCTGGACCACAAGTGCTCTTGCTGTAAGGAAGAGCGCACCAGCCAGCGGGAGGTGCTACTGGACTGCCCGGACGGCAGCTCGCTGAGCCACACCTACACCCACATCGACAGCTGCCTGTGCCAGGACACGGCCTGCGAGCTCCCGCCTCTGCGCGGCCCCGGCCGCGCCCGGCGCTCCAGCCCCAGGGCCCTGCGTCCAGGGGGCGCCTGAGCCGGGCGCGCCACCCAGCTGGCCCCCGCCGTCCTCTGCACCCGCCCCCGTGCTGACCCCCTGAGCTTCCTCATCTCCTAAGCCGTCTTCCTCTCTGCAGGTATTTATTTTCTGAGTCTTTGTTCAATTCTTTGCTTTTTCCACAATAAACTTGGGCAGACGCTGCGTTGATGTGTTTGGTCGGTGCTGAGCGTCCGGGCGGCCGCCGTGCACGGCTCGAGGTTGCGCTGCTTCCTGGGGGCGGGTGGACCGAGCAGTCCAGAGGGGGGCCGGTGCGCACGCTCTGCACCCTGGGTGCCGGGTCTGCACGCGCTGCACACGGGACGCCGGGAGCCCGTGCACGCTCGCCCGGCTCCGCTTGGCAGAGTTCCTGTACCAAGTGCAGTCCCGAGGGGCTGCCGTCTCCAGAGCCACCCCCGAGAGCCCGGTCCTGCCCCCTCCTGCCTCAGCATGACCAAAGCCCTTTCTGGGCCGTCATAGTCCAGGATGACCTCCACCCCTGACGTCGTGAAGCGGGTTCTCAGGGGCCTGGCAGCCCAGGGCACGTGTGTGCACCCGGTGTGTGCACGTGTCTGTGGACGGGACTTGGGTGTGAGTGTGCCCCGTGCAAACGTGTCTGCACGTGTGTGTTTGGGACGTGTTTCAGCGTTGGTGTCTGCACCGGCAAAGTTGACGGCCCAGGGCCAGGGGCCGCACACCAGCTCCTGCTGCAGGAGGTGCCCTGCGGGTCTCTCCTGGCTGCTGCGGTGTGCCAGACCCTCAGACCCACTTTCGGAAGTTCTAGATGGTTCTGTGGACCCACGCGGGCAGCCGGTGCTGTGCGCACCTGTGCGTGTGTGCCTCTGCGTGTCCACCTGTCTGCGTGTGTTTGGGGAGCTGTTTTGTGAGCTGAGCCGCCAAAATGGGAATTTTGGGGAAGGGTCTCCTCCAGTCCTAAAATGACTGAGAGTGGGGGCTGTGGAGACCACTGGACCCGAGCCCGGGCCCCAAGGTGGGGTGAGGAGCCAGGGTCTGTTCTCCAGAGACAACAGACCCCCAGCCTGACCAGGGGGTGAGGGGGTGGGAGCCCTGGATCCTAGGGTGGAGGACCCCTGAGTGCAGCCATTTGACCTGTGAACATCCCCCCCGCCCAGAACCTAAGACCACGTGCAATTGTCCCCCGGGGTCCACGTCTCATCCTCCCCCAGGATTCTCTGCACATTTTACACCTGACTGAATGGAGGCTCTGCGGTGCTGAGGCCAGTGAAGGCTTGCACCGGGCGGAACCCAGATCCCCAGTTTCTCTGCAGTCGTTGCCCCTTGGGAGCTGGGCTGAGGGCGCAGCCCTCCCCCACCTGCCCCCACCGGACAGGAGGGAGGGCTTTGATGGCTGATCAGGATGTGTCAGCACGTCAGCAGCACCCTGGGACCTGGGACCTGGGACCTGGGACCTAGGGGCCTGTCCAACGTCCCCCTGGCCTGGGCGGGCCCACAAGCCCCTGCACAGCCCCCTCTGGTGACCTCGGGGGTCCACATTGTCCCTGGCCAAGACCTGTGGACTTCCGAGGTGGTCAGTTGGCCTGGGCTGGCCTTGGAGCCACCTGTGGCCTCCTAGGGCAGAAGGTTTGCCAGGCGGCCAGGCTCTCCCGTCTCTGCTTCGTGGCCAAGTAGGGTCCTGGGTGCTTCAGGACCAGCCCTTCTGTAAGGTGGTCGGTGCGCCCACCTGAGGGCTCTCACCTGTTCCTGGGCTGCCTCCCAGGGCCACGGGCCCGGGAGCTCCAGAGGCTTGCCAGCGTGTGGTGTGTGTCACTGAGGTGGCGCGGAGCCCCTGGCCGCCTGCCCCCTGGCTGTGCCCGTGTGGCCGGCAGTCCAGCGCAGGCCGGATCAGCCGTTGGACAAGAATTGGGGAAGCGCTCATGGCCCTCGTCTGGTCCGGAAGAGGCGCTGGCCTTGGGCCGGCGTCCACATCCACCTCTGCGCTCCGCGGCTGCAAGATGGGGACCCGGGGTGGCCAGCGGCGGGCGAGGGTGCAGCTGGGCCCTGCTCGCTTTCCGCGGCTGCGCCCCCGCGTCCCCAAACTAAGCAGAACAAACAGGGTTTTCTCTCTGACGCATGGTGGCTTCCCTGAGGATTTGTTTGGAAAGAAGTTTTTGGCTTAAAAATAATTATTTGTTGACCATTGGCAGAGAGCTGCTAAGCCGGCTGCCTGCCCCCACAGAGGAAGCAGTGGGCGCCCCCAGACCCCCCCAGCTGCCTGGAGGAATGGAGGAACGGCCCGCCCACCCCTGCACCAGCCACGCCCGACCAGAGGCCGCTGGGTTCACTTCCCGTCTTATCGGCCCCTTGTTCTGCCCCCACTGTTTAGATGAGGGCTCTGAGGGGTCTGCTGGGACCCCTGTGCAGTGGGCCGCACCCCTGCCCCTCTGCCCAGGGAACCAGTGCCTTGGATGTGCCCCTCCCTGCCCCTCCCCACCTCTCCCTTCCCTTCCACACTCTTCCCAGCCCCCAGTCTCCACCAAAGTGCTCTGGTCTGAGGACAGCGCACCTGCCTGGAGCCTGGCCCCCCGTGCGCCTCACCTGCCCAGGCCTGGGTTCTCTCTGGGGGGAACTCCCTGCGGAGACCCCAGGGTGGCCGCCATACCGCCGGGGGGGTGGTGGGGGCAGAATGACAAGGCAGATTCCTGCTTCCCGTCTGAGGTGTCCCCACCTTGTCCTTCTCTAGGCTGGGCACCCCCTTTGTTGATCTGACCCGAGGCAGGGCGGCCCCACTTTGTCTCTGCTGCCCCCCGCCCCCGGCCTGTGAGCAGAGCTGGTGACAGGGAATGGGCGTCAGATTCTCCGTCACGCATTCCAGGACGCAGCTTGGGGCACCGCTCTCGGGGAGGGCCCCCCAGGAAGGTGCCACCTTTCCCCCAGCAGACTCCGCCCCGCTAGTCCCGGGGGTCCCGGGGGGCCTCCTGTGTCACATTTGCTGCACAGGGTACATACATGAGCAAGGCCAGACGGGACGCGCAGACAGGGACAGAGGGGGGGCCTGAGTGCATCACGTCACTCAGACGACCCAGATGGCAGGAAAGGTGGGTGACGCCAGGGTGACGCCAGGCCGCTGGCGAGCAGCCCAAGGAGAGGACACCGCGTCACCGCGGAGCCGGGCACCCGAGGGACGCGTCAGTGCAGCGGCTCCGGAGCAGAGATGAGAAGCCGCCAGGGACGCGCATCTTCTCCCTGCGGACGCCTCTTCCCAGGCGCAGCCCGCCCCCTTCGCTCCGCCCCTGCAGCCCCCACTCACGCTGCCCCCGGGAGAGCGCCGTAACGGGAAGAAGAGAGAGGGTGCAGGTGTCTCCCCCGCCCCGCCCCTGCGTTCTGCTTCTCCACAGAGGGGGCTGGTTCAGGCCCAGAGGCCGACGGCTGTGTGGCAGGAACAACAGCCCCCACATCTTGGCGTTTGGTCATTCGTCCCCAAGTCCTCACTCCAGGTCCCAGGGTCTCAGAGATCAGGAGGACCCTGTCACCGCGCAGTCCCCGGACGACTGGCCACCGGGCGGGCGGCACCTCGCTGCCACAGGGGCCGGGGGTGCAATGCCCCTAAGGGCGCGGAAGGGGGAGCCAGCCGCCTCGGGGAGCCGCCGAGGTTCCCACAGCCACAGATCTGAGGACAAAAGCCTTGTGAGCTTCTCAGGACATGAGACACGGCATCTGACCAAAGTGAACAGCTTGTCTTGACCGCTGTAAAAACCGCCGGCTAAGACCCCAAGGCACAGGAGCCTGTGGGGGGTGTGTCAGGAAGTGGCAGCGAGCCTCGGGTTTGCAGCTGGGACTTTCACGTCCTGCCCAGAGTCGAGGAGGACGGAGGTGTCCCCGCTCCTGCCCCCCGTCTGGGGGGTTCCGGAGGCTCTGGCCAAAACGACACAATGAGAAAAAAGAAATAATAAAAACCAGGATTAGAAAGAGATTAAACTGTCCTGATTTAAATATACCTCCTCTCGCGGCTCTGTTTTTGGGTCGGAGAGCTCAGTGACATTGAGTAACATTGTTGGATACAAAGTTAATGAGAAAAACATGAAAGCCAAGTCACAGAAGATTATCTCCCTAACGGCAGCCAGAGGCCCTGTGTAGGTTCCTGAGAGGATCAGACAGCGCATCCCGGCCGTTGTGAGAGAACTGCTCTGAGCTACGGAAGGGCGCACGGGGCCTCAGTGCCCGGAGAGAGCTCACGCTCACCAACGGCAAGGCTCGGTTTTGCAGAATAAGGTCGACTCTCTGCAAACGGCTGAGTAAATCCAGTGAAATGCCCTTCCTGATCTGCAGAGAGGTTCCCTTGGGACGTGGGCCGGGTGTCGGGCAGGCGGACGGACAGGTGGACTCGCGGGCATGATTCTGGGGCCGAGGTTGGTTCTCTGTGTCCAGAAGCTGAGGCCAGCGCTCCACACCCAAGCGAACACGTGTTACCAAGTGGGTTAAATACCCAGAGGTGAGCAACAGAGCTTTTAAACTTTCAGGAGAAAATAAAGGCGTATTTCTGACCTCAGGGTAGGGAAGGCGCTTAATCAAGTCACTAAAGTCACAAGCCATTATGCAAGTCAATTCCATGATACACTTTGTTATGTTTGAAAAGAGAGAATGTAACAAAGTAAAAATACAGGCCCTGATCCCTTGTGACCGGTCCTTGTAAGAAGAGGGGATCAGGACAGACACGCACGGAGGGATGGCCCCGTGGGGACACGGGGGAGGGTGGTGGTCCACCCACAAGGAGAGAGGCCTTGGGTGGGGGGTGGGGGGCCCGGCCCTGCCCCCGCCTGGCCCTTGGGCTCTGGCCTCCAGGATGGGGGACAATGACCGTCTGGGGTGTGAGCTGTCTCCTCTGTGGGACTGTGTCACAGCTGCCCCCAACACAGGCTGATCGGCCCCTGGATGACGCGGGGAGGGAAGGGCTGGGTGCGCAGCGCGGGCAGTGGGCTAAGGGGCCGCCATGCCCTTCCCTGGCCCCTGAGCTCCCGCCAGCCCCTCCCCGGGGAGCCTGGAGGCTGGCCCTAACTGCCCCCCACTCCCCCCACTGCCCAAGCTGCCCCCACGGTTGTCAGCATCCACTCCTGCCACGTGCTGAGAACTTGCAGGGTGACCCCTGGGCCAGCCTCCCAGACCCTCTCCGGGGAGGACGCCGGGCAGGGTCTCCTGTGGGGCATCCTGTACCCGGACACTGGTGCCTACTGTGGCCTCCTGTCCGTGAAATCACGGCCCAAACAAGACGAGGCCCCGAAGAGAACTTGGCCAAACTGTAGGCATCTCGGGCCCTTTAGACCTGTTGGCGGGGCGGTGGGCGGCCCTCCGGCTGCGGAAGCTCACCAGCCCCGAGAGCGCTCTGCCCTCCCCGCCTGCGGGGGGCGCTGGCTGGTCTGCCCAGAGCTGGACAAAGCCTCTTGGAGAGCGCGGGCTGTGACCCTGGCAGCTGTTGGGGGCGAGGCGGGGGCTGCACGGTCACCTCCTACTCCATGTGGGGGCGGCCGCAGCCCTGCCGGGGTGCCTGTCGGTGCCGGTTGCTGCACGGGGTCCGGGGGCCTGCACAGCCGGGGACGGGGGTGGCGTGGCGAGGGAGGGCATCCGGGCACAGGCTCACAGGCGTCTGCAGTGAGACCTCGGGGGCTCAAGAGCCTGAGGACGTGCCGTGTCTTCCGGTTCGAGGGACAGTTCTGCTGGGTGTATTATTATTATTATTATTTAATGTTTATTTTTGAAACAGACAGAGAGAGAGAGAGCAGGGGAGGGACAGAGAGGGAGGGAGACACAGACTCCGAAGCAGGCTCTAGGCTCCGAGCTGTCAGCACAGAGCCTGACGTGGGGCTCGAATCCACGAACTGAGATCATGACCTGAGCTGAAATCAGATGTTTAACCGACCGAGCCCCCAGGCGCCCCAGTTCGGCTGGACCACTGCCTGGTGTCGCCCCCAGAGTGCAGGGAGGAGCCCCAGCTGGGCCCACCTTTCTCGGACTCCGGGCACCCCCTGTAAGGGAGATGTGAGCCCCGGGCGGGTGCATTCTCACGAGGGTCCACATGGGGGAGCCATTCCCCGTCAGCACCGCCAGCCCCTGCGACTCCGCGGTTGACCACTGCGGTCCAGGCTTTCGCCTTGCCAGGCTTGCTGGGCTCTCTCGGAGTCCCTCCCTTCTGAGGGCTTTTGTCTTTTCCGGTTGGGATCTTATCCCCATTATCACTTTAATGTGGTTCCTCCTCATTAAAATTAGAAGTATTAATTATGGTAAAATACACATAACACGTCCGTGTCGCCCGCGTATGTAAGCAGGCTCCCTCGTGCCCGCCGCCCTCCCCACCCTCCCACTTTCTGTCTCTTGAGTCTGGCGACTCCAGGGACCTCCCAGGAGCGGACCACACAGTATCGGTCCCTCCACTGTCTCACGTCCTCCAGGCCCGCCCGCGCGGCCGCAGGGTCAGAAGGCCCCTCTCACAGAGGCTGGGGCATCTTCCACCGGGCGGATGCACCACGTCTGGTCCATCGGGGCCCTGGGGGGGCCCCCCAGGCTCTCGTGAACACTGGGCTGCAGGTGATTGAGGCCCTTCTTCGGTTGCTTGTGGGGGATTCCAGAGTCCTCTTCAGGAGGAAGGCGGGACACCTCGACGTGTCCCTCTGAGCAGACCCTCCGCCTGGTCGTCACCTGAGCCGGAGGGGGGCGGGAGCCTCTGCACCTTTGGCCCCCAGCCCTGTGGTTGCAGGGGAGGGGAGGGGAGGGGAGGAGCAGATTCTAGGAGCCCTGCTCCTTGGCCCTGCCTGGGTGTTGACTTTATGACACATCGATGCACGTCTTCCCTCTTGGCCTATGGGCACCGCTGCCAACCTCCGACCTCTGACCTCCGACCTCCACAGCCCGGGATCCCGATGAGGGATGAGGCTGAGAGAGGCCAGAAGGCCCCTGTGGCCCCTGCTGCCCTCTCCGCCCCCCCCCCCGTCAGCTGCGTCGGCAAAGCCCCCGGGGGCTCCGCCTCCCCTCATTTCTGTCACCGTGTCCCCACCCCGGTGCTGACCAGCGACTGCGTCATCGGATGGAGCTTCATTAAAACCCCATAAATCTCATAACTAAATAAGGTGGCCTGGCCAGCCCTGTGTGCAAACAAGGACAGCATCCGTGTGGCCTCTGCCCCATTGTCTGGGCAGTGTGGGCACTGGTCCCTGGGGACGGGGACGGGGCGGTCCGAGCAAGTGGTGGTGCTGGCACCTTCCCTCCCAGCTGCACGGATGCTTTGTCGCTCGTGTCCTGTCAGAGTGCAAGGGGACAGTGGCCCCGCGTGGCTGGGGTCCAGCTGTTCTCTGATATGGGGCGGGGGCTCAAGGGGACCCTTGCAGCCCTGCCAGGGCCCGGCCTGGGAGGTGCTCTCACAAAGAGCAGGCCCTGGGAGGCGACAGGCCCTGGGGGGCTGGGTTGCTGCTCAGGGTCACACGCTGGGGGGTGGGGGTCAGCTTCAGGGCTGAGACACAAAGGCTGCAGTGTCACGGTCTCGGATCTGGCTTGATTTGAACTTGAGGCCCCGCGGGGGCGGCTCCTGCCCGGGCCGTGTGCAGGCAAAGCTCCTGCTTGGGACACAGGCTGCTCAATTTCAAGGCCACTCAATTGCGTGACAGTCACGTGGGTGCGCGAGATGCACACGATGAGGTGGCCCCACGGAAATCACAATCCACGGCGTCTCCGCCAAATCCTGAGCGGTGGGGGTGCTGGGAGACTGGGTGTGGCGTGCAGGGGGCTGGCGATGGGGGCGCAGCGAGAAGCCCGTTTCCCACCACCTTGAGTCTGCACCTCGATGTGTCCCTGAACGGACACCGGGGAGCCTTTTGTGGAGGACGGAGCCTGCGGGCCCACGCTGGCCCTCAGGGAGGACGCCTTTGAATTTTTTCATCTTCTGCTTACGATGCTTTTTAGAAAAAAACACAGACACTTGTGGCGCCTGGATGGCTCAGTCACTTAAGCCTCCAATTTGGTTCAGGTCATGATATCATGGTTTGTGGGTTCAAGTCCTGTGTCGGGCTCTGTGCTGACAGCTCAGAGCCTGGAGCTGCTTCAGATTCTGTGTCCCCCTCCCCCGTGCATGCTCTGTCTCTCTCACCCTCAAAAGTAAGTAAACATTAAAAAATATAAAAGCACAGACACTCCCGAGCCAGGAAGCTACCACATTTCCGGACATAAGTCTCCAGCCGCGGCCTCCACCCCAGGCGCGCCCTACGAGGCCGACCATCCCCTGCTCTTGCTCAGTCCATGGAGATGTGCTCAGGGCAGTGGGACCGGTGTGCCACGCCCTGACCTTGACCTGTCCCTGCAAATCTCCGTCCCTGGCTGATGATGGGGGCCTGGGCAGAGCGAACGCCATGCCGTCCTGGGACTCAGCTTCTTGGTATGCTGGGGGGAGGGGCCCACAGTGGGGCCACAGCCCTGTCGCCACCCTGCTTGGTCTCTGCTGGGAGCGACTGCCGCGGGCAAGGTCTGCCAGGTGGCCCCAGGCGGCTGTGAGGTGGGTATGGGTGCAAGAAAGAAGGCTCATTCCTCCGACAGGACCTCCGGCTGGGACTCCAAACACCACGACCTGACGTCGGAGGGCCCTTGCCTTTCTTGGACCTGCCGGGACCCCCAGCATCCCTTCTGGGCCCCAGGCAGAGCCAGGGCTGGACCACACTGCCCCTCTCCCCGCTTACGCAAACCCCAGCCTTGCTCTGGCGACTTCGAGACTTCCTTGTCCCTGAGCACGTGGAGAGGGCCGGGAGGGCCTGGTCACGGGAGGTTGTGGGTGTGGGGCGGGGCGTAAGGCCTGCAAATGAGCCGATGACCTCTCCCTGCCACAAGGGGGCCCCACACAGAGGCTGCTAACCCGGCATGCCTGATCCCTACTCCTGCTGGGGAAGCTTGGGGCAGGCCCAGTGTCCCCCATCCAGCCCCCTGCAGGGGCAGCACCCCGGTGGCAGTGATCTGAGCCTCCGCCCACCACCGGTGCGGCCACAACTGTTTGCCATCTTCCCCCATGAGCCGGGACGCCCAGGTTAGGGCTGCCCCCCTGCCTGTGTCTGTGGGACCAGGAAGATGGTGCCTACGGGGGACTGCCAGAGGCCCCAAGGCCCTTGAGCTGGAGGGACACGGGACAACCTGTCTCCTGCGCACCCCCCCCAGCCCCAAAGTGGCCTTAGCAGTGGCCCTGGGGGTCCCAGGGGTGGTACGTGGAGGTGTCGCTGCCGTCTTGGAGGCCTGGCTCCGGACTGGAGGCTGCTACCCAGAGGGGTCCGAGTTCATAGGAAGGGCGAGGGCCCAGGCCATGAGGCCAGCCCCGGGCATCCCCATGCAGAGCGGGGCACCTGGGGCCCCTCGGCCCAGCTGCTGCCCCCCAGGCCCCCAGCCCTCCTTGGCCAAGGCATGCATGGTGCTCACAGAGGCATTTGGTCAACCTGGAGAGGCCGGGCTTTGGCTGTGGTTCTGAGTGCGCCTTCCCTTCTCTGCCCGAGGGCCTGGCCTCTCAGGTGCGGGGCGGCCCCGAGGGCACAGATGAGCCAGGCCTTTGTTTTCCCAGGGAGGAGGAGGACGGAGACGGTATTTTGCTTGTCTGTGAGTAGATGTGACTTTCGTTGCCTAGTGTCAAGTTCATGGGCCCAGGAACCCTGGGGAGCCTCAGCCCGTGACTCAGGGCTCCCCAGGGAACCCGGAACTGCCCGCGCCCTGGCTGCTGTGGGTCCTGGATTAGCCCCAGAGGCCGGCACGCTGGCCTTTGTCCTCGTGGGGCGGACATCAGTTCGGGGAAGCGGTGGCCCGGTAATCCGTCACAACATGACAACAAAGGCTGTGGTTTGTGCTGAGCCTCCCCGAGGCCGGTCCTCTCTGCCAGGAGTGCCCCCCCGCCCCTCCGAAGCAGCCCCTGGGCCGTGCCAGTCGTGGTTTCAGGAAGGCAGGCAGAGTGAGGGCTGCCTGCGGGCACAGTGGTGCCCGGCGCGCAGCCCAGCTCAGCAAGTATCTGCTGACAGAAGGCAAGAAGTCCCAGCTTGGCCGGACGCACGTCCACGGTCGCCCGCAGCGTCCCGGCCTCCGGGTCTGGAGCCTGGCGGCCAGGTCCTCCGGTGCGAGCCGAGCGGGTTCCTTCCCTCCCCGTCGGCCGCCTCCGCCGGGGGAGGTGGGGGGCGCTTACCGTCGGGCCGTCAGTGCCTGCGGACCCGGTGGCACGGGGCGCAGTCAGCGGCAGGCCTCCGCGTCCCCCCCCCCG
>PJEM01015142.1:0-18077 GCA_004023845.1 Helogale parvula | reverse complement strand
GCCCTAAGCAGTCACGCTGCTGTGCAGCGGTCCCCACCCTCTGTCTCCAGAACTTTCCATCTTCCCAAACAGAAACTCTGTCCCCATGAAACACGGGCCTCCAGCCCCTCCCTCAGCCCCGGTGCCCAACACTCTGTCTCCAGGGGCCTCGTGTGAGTGGGTCACACGTGAGCATCACGTCCCCGGGTCCATCCATGCTGTGGCAGGTGCCAGAGTGCCCTTCCCGCCAGGGCCGAGCGTGCGCCGTCCTTGGTGAGGATGGACCACGTCCGTCCATTCGCAGTTGGTGGTGGCCCCTGGGCTCTGTCACTAAGGCTGCTGTGAACGTGGGCTTCAAAGGGCTGAGCCCCTGGGAGGTGGGACAAGGGCCAGGACAACGGCTGGTATGCGGCCCGCAGGACAGGGACCCCATCCTTCAGAATGTGCTGCGTCCGCTCCAGCTGGGGCCCAGCGAGCGGGGTCTGCAGTGTGGCCTCAGGTCTCCTGAGGACGTGCCTGGGTCAGAGTCTCCATTGCCCCCAATGCCAGCCCGAATCTTCCCGTCACCACTGCTGTGCCGTCTGTTCCCCAAACCCCAGTGAGCTCCGGAGGACGTGGATCTGCTCAGTCCCAGGAAGGGCCCCGGACGCACAGTGGGACAGGCGCCTCTGGACAAATGGAGGAGTGAACGGGGCTGAATCTAAGTGAGAATACCAGTAAGAGGTATAGCCCGCGGCCTCCTGGGAGCACAGCCTTCGGCCTCCTGGGAGCACCTCCTCGGCCTCCTGGGAGCACAGCCCTCGGCCTCCTGGGAGCACCTCCACGGCCTCCTGGGAGCACTACGCTTCAGGTCCACGGCCTGCCAGAGGCGCTGATGCAGAAGTACCTCCTGGCTGTGCCCAGCCTGGGACACAGGCCCCTCTTGGCGGGGATCGCAGCGCCCAGAGCCTGGCTGCAGTGATTGGCGGTGGGGCGGGTGGAGCCCCGGACATGACCTTCCATGCACAGGACACCGCAGCCCCCACGGCCCCTCAGTCCGGCTCAGACAGCGTTGTTCCCGGGGGCCGACGGGCCCAGAGCCCCATCCTGCCGGGCGGCTGGAGGGAATCCCAGCCGGGCCAGGGAGCCCACATCACCCGGGGCCGGCACGGCCGCAGGCTCTGCCCACAGCCGCTCGGAGTCCCTCCCGGCGGTGCCCTCGGCCGGCGGGCACCCCGAGCTCTCCCAGGTGGGGGGATGCTGGAGACTCCCCAAGACCCTCTCGCCGAGAAGCAGAGAGACCCACCCTGGGCTGGACCCGGAGCCGGAGGTTCTGGGCCCCTGACGCAACACCAGCAGCCCGGGTGGACAGTTGCCCACCAGGCGCCCAACCCCGCCAGGCCACCAGCCCCTCACGAGCCTCACCGCACTCGTGGGACAGCGTCCGGGACGAAGCCGCGGCCGCCAGGAAGGTCACTCAAGCACTGGCCGCCGGGCCTCCGGGCCTCCGGGGAGGGCTCCCCCTGTGACACTTGCTGGCTTGGCAAACAGAACGTGCCAAGTCCCCCCCCCATTTGCTCTCCCATTCGCGGAACAAAGCCCTGACGGGCAGCGGTCACGGCTGTGGGGAGCCGGGCTGGCCTTTCTCTGGAGACAGGGGGACCGACAGACCATCGTCTCTCAAGAGTCCCCAAGTCCCATCTGAGGGTGAGAGCAGGGCTGGGTGGGGCTCTGGGGAGCACCACCTGTGGGGTGAGGGGCCCCTCTGTGAGGAGGCTGCCGTCCCGGGAGTCCTGGTGCTTGGGGACACCGGAGCTGGGCCAGGGGCCGAGCAGGCCGTGGGGTCAGCGGGCAGCTCGCAGGGAGGGGCGGCTCTCCCGGCGTCTGGGGCGGGGACAGACCGTGGTCGCAGAGGAGCCCAGGTGGCACTTCACAGGTCCCCCCCCCCCCCCGTGTTGGCCACTCCTCATTGTCTTCTCTGTCCACCCTCCGGTGGCCTTCAGGGGGCAGCGCGCCGGCGTCTCCCTTGGTGGTCCCCCAGGCCCCTGTCTGTCCAGCCCCACCACCCCGCTGCCCCCACAGGGAGGGGCCATGGGCCTCCTCTCCTGGCTCGCCCCACACTGGCAGGCAGCCCTGTGGGCAGGGGTCTAATTCCCCGCCTCTGGGTGCCCCGTGCCAGGCCCCGGGGAGGCGCTCAGGGGACGCTGTGCCCGCCCCATTGCTGTCAATGTCCAGCCAGAGAACCGAGGTCCCGAGTCACCCAGAAAATGCCTCCTTGCCCAGAGGTGCCCGTTGGTGAGAGCCAAGCCCATGGTGTGTGGACGGCGTCCAGACATTTGGGAGGAGGGTAGGGGTGTCCCGAGCTTTTCCTACCACTCAGGACCCGGCCACCGCCATGGATGGAGGCCGTTTCCTGGCCCAGCAGTCCTGCAGGTGGGTGTGGCTCCAAGGTGACCCCTGTGGAGAGGGGGAGAGCCCTGCTGGACAGCGGAGTCCTGGCCCCCTTCCTGTCACAGCCCAGCATAGGTTCCTCCTGGGCATGGCCTGATGACCTCGAAGATAAGCGGATTAGTGCCGTGTGCACCCAGGTGCGTGAAATCCATGTTATCGATGCCAGGATGTTGTCTCAGGTGGAGCCGGGAGGCCCAGGTGAGGCGGGCGTTCCCAGGCCACCAACGGGCAGCACAGCTCACCCCCGCCCCGTGGCGGGGGCGGGGGGGGACTGAGTGGGTGCGGACCCACAGATACTGGGGGGGAGCCTGGAGGGGTGCTGAGGCTGGGGGCTGCGTGGGTGCGGACCCACAGATGCTGGGGGGCTGGGGCTGGGGGCTGGGTGGGTGCGGACCCACAGATGCTGGGGTGCTGGGACTGGGGGCTGGGTGGGTGTGGACACAGATGCGGCAGCTCCAGGCTGAACCCCCCCGGGGGTGCCAGCACCCCTGTCCTTCCCCACCTCACTCCCTGAATGTACGTTTTCGATCTTTGCCCCCAGGATGCCTGCCCGCTGCCAGCCAAATGTCTGTCTATGGAAGTCCCACCTGCATCCCAGCCGAGCTGGGACACCCCTCCAGGAAGCCCTCGGCCTCTCCCCGCATGTGGCAAAGCCCCCTTGGCCCCCTGTCCAGCTTTGTTGTGTCTGCAGATGGGGGATAGGCTCCTGCGGTCAGGCTCCCAGGTGGGGCCTCTGGCAGAGCCCCCGAACTGCCCAAGCCTCCGGGGAGCTGCTGCCCTGTCTCTCCAGGAGGGTGGGCCTGGGGCCCTGAGGCTGGTCTGGAGCCTGGGTGGAGCCACCAGCTGGGGAGAAGAAAGCAAACACCCCTTTGTCTGCAGTCTTGGCTTCTGCTTGAGGGGCTCAAGGGACAAAAGCCAGGTGGGCTGAGGAGCCTGCAGTCTAGACAGGCCCCACCCACAGGCAGAGGGGGAAGGGACTGGATGAAGAGGCAGGAGCTCCCAGTGTCCCCAAGACTTGTGGGAGCCGGTTGAGGGGCCAGAGGAGGGACAGCCAAGGCTGTGGTCCTGGGCCCACACTGGGGGGTCAACGCTGCCATCCTCCTCCCAGAGTGAGGCTCCAGGACACCTACCTGGATGGGGCCAGTTCACTGCAGAGACTGCCCCGTGGCCTCTGTCTGGAAGGGCACGCAGGACCCACACTCCCCCAGGCTTGTCACCCCCCTGAGGTCACGGCCCAGTATCAGTCTGTTCCGCCTCCCCTCCAACCTCCTCCCCTGGGGGACCCGCCTGCAGGCTTCGGCTAAGAGGCTGGGCCTGTGCGGAGACTTGGTCACGTCAGATACCGTGCCTGACTGGCGAGTCTGGGGACGGGCAGAAGCCAGGGCCCTCACGGAGAGGACAGTCGCAGAGGTCAGGAGAAGCCCTTTCAAAGCACCTAAGCAACAAGCCAAAGCACCCCGAGTGGGGCTGTGGGAGGGACCCCAGCCGCTTCAGCAAACACTTCCCCGGGGAGGTGGGGGGAGGGGTGACGCGGTCTGTTAAAGAGATATATATGGAAATAAAGTACATTTTACAAAATATGAATTCGGGAGACATTGACTCAGTGAAGCAGAAAATGAAAGATGGATGAAAAAGGCAACAGACACGTGAGAGGGGGGTGGGCGGGCGTCCCGGATGTGAGAAGGGACGTGGATAACACGGAGAGAGCCGAGGTCTGAGCTACCGTCGGTGACGAGCAGGGCGACAGGGCCCCACGCTGAACAAGCAAAGTGGAAGAGCTCACGGGTTCTCGGAGAATCAAGAAGCAACAGACAAAGAGATTAACTGGCGCCAGTGGCCTCGCCGGGGTTTTTGGAGCAGCTTATGATGAACTCAGAACAAAAGATAAAATACAACGGCTTAAGTATGGAGATGAACCCAAAGCAGGCGGGAGCAGATGGAGCAGGAGACTCAGCGGGGACCTCGGGCTGCAGGCCCAGGAGCCTGAGGTCAAAGCTCAAGGCTGCTGGAGAGACGGGAAGCAAGGAAGGGAGACATGGGAAGGACGCAGCCACAAGTCATGGGCTGGCCCTGCACCATCGCACACAGTCAGGTCGACTCGAGACCGCGTTGGAAAGACGTGGTGTAAGGCTGGAAGAAGAAAGCATGGCTGCGGAGACAGCCGATGGGTGCCCGGGGCTTTCCATTAGGACCCCAGGAAACCCGTGCTTCTGGGCCAAAGACCGTGTCCCGGGACTAAGAGCTGCGTGCTGGGCTAACAGACACCGGACACAAACCGAAAGATGTCCAGACAACAGAGCCTGCAGACCCCCCTCAAGGTCATCAATCCACCGGTACTTTAAGTCCTACTAGGACCAAGCAGAGCCCTCTCGTGACAGAGAGGACAGTCTGTAACGTCTGTGCCATGTATCATGTACCAGGTCCAGTGTCTCAGGGCACGATCATGTGACCGACAACCAGTGGGAAGAGAACGCCCACAGAGATTATGTTTTGGAATCAGAACATAAATGTTTTAAGGCAGCCATTGTACATGTGCTAAGTAACTTGAGAGGAAAATGGATATAATGGAAGGAAAAGAGGGGAGAAGCTCCAGGAGAGACACAGAAACTCTCAAAAAGAGGAAACGGAAATCCTGAAACTGAAAAACCGAATCTGAAATAACGTCGTCATTCAATAGCTAGTAACGAGGAGTCGTTAACGGAAGACTGGGCACCACAGAGGAAAGGGTCAGTGAGCTTAGAGGAGGTCACTAGAGGGCGCCTGGGTGGTTCCCTCGGTTGAGCGTCCGGCTTCAGCTCAGGTCATGATCTCGCTTGTGAGTTCAAGCCCCCTATCGGGCTCTGTGCTGACAGCTTGGAGCCTGGAGCTGCTTCGGATTCTGTGTCTCCCTCTCTCTCTGCCCCTTCCCTACTTGTTCACTCCCCCCCCCCCCATATAAGTAAACATTTAAAAAATAATAAGAAAAGAGGTCACTAGAAATGACCTACACTGAGGAACCAAGAGTAAACAGTCGCTCTAAAAGGCTTCTGTGACTTGTGAGATAATGTCAAATATTAAATTGTTTGAAAAGAAAAAAAGAAAAAAGGGGATAGAAAAGGTATGTGAAGAAAAAATGGCCAAGTATTTTCTAATTTGACTAAAAACTAGGAGATCCTAGTTCCAAGGATCAAAGCCCAAGCAGAATATTTAAAAAGTCACACCTATGCATATGATAGTCAAACTGCTAAAAAGAAAAAGTAAAAGAAAATCTTTAAAGTAGCCACAAAAAACAATACACAAAGCATACAGAGGAAACAAATAATAAAACGGTAGACATAAACCCAATCATATACAAATTTACATTAAATGTAAGTGGACTAAATTCTCCAATTAAAAAGGCAAATATTGTGTTACCTGGGTAGCTCGTTTGTTTGAGTATCCAACTCTTGATCTTGGCTCAGGTCCTGATCTCATGGTTCATGAGTTCGAGCCCTGTGTTGGGCTCTGGGCTAATAGTGTGGAGCCTGCTTGGGATTCTTTCTCCCTCTCCTGCTCTTGTGCATTCTCTCTCTCTCTCTAAATAAATAAATATTTTTTTTAAAAGCAAATATTTTCAGATTGGGTACAAAAAAGCGGAAGCCAACTTCTGCTAACTGCAAGAGACACGTTGTAAACACGCAGATAGGTTAAACCTACAAGGATGGTAAAACGTGTGCCAGGTGATCACAGGAAGTCAGAATGGCTATGTTGATATCAGACAAGGATACTTCGAGACAAGGAGTGTTACCAGAGATGAGAAGGTGCCATTTTGTAATGACGAAGTGCTAATCCACAGGAAAGCACAACAGTGTTAAGTGTGTATGTGCCTCATAACAAAGCTTCCAAACACCCAAAGTAAAAATTGACAAATTTAAGGGAGAACAGATACATACGTACGATTTTGGAATTTTAACACTTTTCTCTCAGTAACTGATAAGCGAATGAATAAAACCTCAGAAAGGCTGTCAGAGGTCTGAAAGACACCACCAGCAGACTTAGTGTTTTAAACACTAATGGGAACTCCTGACACACACTCGTCACAAGTCCAGGTGAACCCCTCATTGAGAGGGAATCCCCGGCCATGAAACAAGCGCCAATAAGCTTCTAAGGACTGAAATCATCAAAGTATGTTTTCTCACTAAAATAGAAATCAATTAAAAACCAGTAAGCATAAGGTAGCAGGAAAATACTTGAAAATCAAACAGCATAGTGAGTTCTAAATCACTTACAGATCAAAGATGTCACAATAGACATACCAGAAACGGTAATATGTGGGTAAACATAAGGAAAAAATATTTAACTTTTTTACTTTTTTTAAAGCACTATTAAAGAAACAATTAGTTGTAGGAGTTTGTGACACTTGTAATAGCTAAGTATTAACAGGAATAACACGGCGGATGGAGGATACACTAAATCAGCCTGTTCTAAAGCTCCTGATTTCACGCTGGGTGGCATAACATTAATTCAGGACAGACCTGGGTAAGTTAAGGGTGCATACTACAGCCTTAAGGAAATCCCTGGAAATATAAAGCTGTATTGCTAGAAAGCCAAAGAAGTGTCACGCGGGGCATCACACAGCACCGTCTCTTTGGAAAACTGCTCAGCAGCTACATGCTGGACACGTGGCCCAGAAATTCTACGCCTACGTACCCAAAAGAAGCTTAAAGGGGGCACCTGGGTGGCTCAGTCAGTTGAGTGTCTGACTCTTGATTTTGGCTCAGGTTGTGATCTCATGGTCATGGGATTGAGCCCCATGTCACACTCTGTGCTGAGTGTGGAGCCTGCTTAAGATTCTCTCTCTCTCTCTCTCTCTCTCTCTCTCCCTCCCCACTTGGGTGGCTCATTCAGTTAAGCATCCAACTTCGGCTCTGGTCATAATCTCACAGTCCGTGGGTTCGAGTCCCGCATTGGGCTCTGTTCTGACAGCTCAGAGCCTGGAGTCTGCTTTCGATTCTGTGTGTGTCTCTCTCTGCCCCTCCCCCATTCATGTTCTGTCTTTCTCTCACAAATAAATAACCATTTAAAAATTTTTGAAAAGAAATCATTCTCTCTTTCTGCCTCTGCACCTCTCCCCCACTCATGCTCTCTTTTTCAAAAAAGAAGAAAAGAAATTTAGAAAGTGTGTATATAAAGGAACTTGTACAAAGAAGTTCACGGCAGCATTATTGGTCATTATAAAAGATAGGATACAGCTAAAATATTCAGCAAGGGGGGTGACATGCAGTGACTGCCGCACGTCCACGGCGCCACAGCACTTGAGAATAAAGAGAAATGAGCTCGTAGATCGAGAGCACAGCGTGGACGAGTCTCAAGCCGTTTCGCTGACTAGAGGCCCGTCCGGAGGGCGTCAGTTCTCTCTGGTTCTGTTTGTACGAGGCTCCCGAGCGCACAGAAATAAGGGAGAGCGACACGGTTCAGGCCGGAGGGTGGGACTGAGGGTGGGGTCGGCAGGAAAGGGACACGTCTAGCCTTTTTGGGGTGATGTGTCTTGACCGTGTCTTGCTTGTGATGGTGTTTCCAATGTTTGCCTAAACTCACCGACTATTAACTTGACATGAATTAATTTGATTGCATGTAAATTATATCTCAATGAAATTTATTTTTGAAAGAAAGAAAAAATTAACTAAAAAGAAATTAGGAAAGAAGAACAAAGGATGGATGGGCGAAAAGATAAAATGAACTCTCAGGTGGTGGGCTTAGCCGATCACCCCCAAACGCGAGGAGATCGAAGACAGAACACGAAAACAGAACATTTCTGAGTCAAAGCGAGACCTCAGCGTTGCCCACTCATGTAGCTGTTCGAGAATCTCTCCTTTTCATTGAGTGACATACACAGAACAAAGTTCTTGCTTCATGGGGATTAGAATTTAGCAGGATTAGGGGTTGGTTATATAATTTTGTTAATCGGTGTGTAATTGTAAACGGTATGTAATTCTGTGGGGAAGCTGACAGTGGGGAGGGGAACCAGCCTGGAGCAGGGCTCGGCTGGAGGTGGCCGCGGACGGGCGTGGGCAGGACAGTGTCCTCAGACACAG
Source organism: Helogale parvula (assembly GCA_004023845.1). Lineage (NCBI taxonomy): Eukaryota > Metazoa > Chordata > Mammalia > Carnivora > Herpestidae > Helogale > Helogale parvula. Next base: position 9,615 of record PJEM01015142.1, on the reverse strand, counting down.
GAACAAAGCCCATAGTAGGAGGGGACCGGTCAGCGAAGGACTCAAAAGAACAGTTGCCGTACACCTTTCCTGGAAACTGAAAGCACTCGAAGACCGACCTCAGCTGATCCAGACACAATCTCAAGAGAAGACTCCAGAATGGAGGTCTGGAAAACTGTGCATCATGGCAGCAACAGAGAATACAACGATGACAAATAGTCCGTGAGGGACGGAACACAAGGGGTGAAAGTATGGTTACAACCGGAGGGGCCGTTGTGGAGCCTGGAAGGCAGGGAGGGTGGTGATGTCCCCCAGACACGTGGGGGCCGGCACTGCCGACGGCGGAGATCCCGATGATCACCTAGAACCGAGTGGACACAGGAGAAAAGAGGCCAAGGACGCGTGGACAAGTCTACAGGGACAGATGACCCCAGAAGAAGGCGGGAGGGCCTTGAACAGCCAAGGCCCCACGTCCGGGCGTGACAGGGATGCACACGGGCCCCCTGTGACAGCGAGGCGGCCCACCGGGCGTCAGGGAAAGAAGCGTCCTCGGCCCGACTGCTTGGTATCGACAAGAATCGTCTGCAAACATCCTGCCACGAAAGGTTGGAAGCGAGGGCAGTGCGAGGCCAGACGGAGCCCCGCGGGCCCAGAGCGGAGGCCGTGGTGTCTGTGAAAACATGGAACTAAGGCAGGAGAGCGGGGGCCGGGCAGCTCAGTCCGTTAGGCGTCCGACTTCAGCTCATGATCTCATGGTCGTGGGTTCAAGCCCTGTGTCAGGCGCTGCGCTGATAGTGTGGAGCCCGCTTGGGATTCTGTTTCCCTCGCTTTCTGCCCCTCTTTCCCGCCTCAAAATAAGTACATGAACATTTAAGAACAGAAAAAGATAAGAAATCAGATAGGACAGAGAGGATCATTTAGTACACCCCAGGTCCTGAACATTATTTATAAGACGAACATGAGGAGACAGAAGGGTGGAGAGAAGGGGCCCTGGGGCCACGAGCCTCAGGGGGGATTCTCTGGGCTTTATTCAAATCCCAGCAAAACCTACTCGCTTGAGCCGAGGTGACTGGGCACCAGGCAGCGAGGGGATGAGAGGGCACTTCCTGTTAAGCGACAGGAGCAAGCTGCACCCCCCCAGCCTCCCCCGCCCCCGCCAGGCTCGGGCAGAGAGGGGACCCCGCCCCCCAGGGCCAGGGAGAGCAGTGCCGACGCACGGGTGGGAAGGAGACAAGAAATCCCCCAGGAAAGGAACCCAGCACTGCTCACCAGAAGTCCCCTGAAAGCGGCGAAATATGTGAACAGGGCACCGGCGGCGCTGGAGGCAGGGGCACCCGCGGGCACTCTGACGCCCCTACCCCGCAGCTGACAGAACAGAGACTGGACCAGGATATGGAAGGACTTCACAGCATCTACCAAGCACCTCACCCGCCGGCGGCACACGCACGCCTCCCGGGTGCCCACAGGGCGTGGGCCGACACGCCACGTCCTGCTCCGGGACAAGCCTGGCACCTTGGACATGACTGACATTGGACAGAGTTTGCTCTCTGACCACAGAGTCAGTTGGGAGCCAGTAACAGAAGGGGCTCAGAAACGCCCCTCTAAGTAACCCCCGGCCGAGGAGGAAGTCTCAAGCGAAACACAAAGACACGCTGAACTGAATGAAAATGGAGACACGACTCGTCAAAGATTGAAGGGCAGTGCTGAGGCAGGGCTGGGGGGCGGACCCCCGAGGGAGGGGTCCGCGCCCTGGCTTCCGCGCCGGCAGCTCCGTGCCCGGACTGCGTGGTGGGGGACGCGCCGAGGTCAGCGGGGCAGAACCCAGGACGCAGGCGCAGACCCGCCGGGGCGCCCGCTGAATGTGGGCAGATGGCCCGAGTTATGTCTTTTCAACCAGTTTCCGGGGTGCCCGGACATCCCAGGCCAGGAGGAGCCACCCCACGTCTCACGGCTTATACAGAATCCAACTCGGATACAGACTTACGTGTGCAGTGCAAACCATGCAACTGTGGGGAAAAACAGGAGAAAGGCTTCGGGGTCTAGGGCTGGGCAGCGCCTGCGGCCCTGACTTGGAAACTCGGCAAACCGGGTGTCCTGCGGCCGGAAACCTCCGCTCCACCGAGGGCCCCTGAGGACGCTGTGGCGCGTGCAGCCTGCGAGGGAGTATGTGCAGACCACGCATTCAACAGGGGTTAGTTTCTAGAAAATATGGCCAGCTCTCAAAACTCCATGCTGAAGGTCCAACGAGCCCATCAGAACTGGGAAAAAGAGCTGAGGAGTCAGCTCGCCGAAGAGGACGTGCGGAGGGTGGGCAAGCATGAAGACACAGGCTCCTGTCCCCAGCCTGGGGCAACGCAGATCGCCACCAGTGGCCCGTGGGACAGGGCCACAGGGCGGGGCCATGGGGCGGGGCCATCAGGTGGCCGCAGAGAAAGCCTGGGACGCCGGGCGGCGGTGAGGACTGGGGAACTGGCTGGCTGGGTCCGGGTCCACGCGCATGCCCAGTCACAGCCCCTCTGGAGAAGAGCCCAGCAGGATCTCCAGAGGGTGCACACGCGGCCCCATACCGCTCCGCGACCATGCTCCGGGACGTTTGTCCCAGACAGAGAAAAGCTGATGTTCTCACAGTGCCTGTGCAGCTGTTTCTGAAATAGCTAAGGATAGAAAGCGGGGCGCTGTCCCTCAGCAGGGGTCCGGTTCCACAGGCCGCGGACTGCCTGCTCCTCGGCGGCAGGAAGCCACGAGTGTCGGCACCCGGAACAGCATGACGTGAGTCTTCGGAGAGACTCTGGATGAGAAAAGCCAGTCCCCAAAGGTGATAGACTGTTCTTGAAAAACACAGTTATCGGAGCAGCACGGATTTGCGGTCTCCAGGGGCCGTGGGTGCTGGGAGGGGTCCTCCAGGGGGCGGCAACAATCTGTCTTGAGCATCCACATCACAGCCGGATGGCCACCTCTCACTGCAGTTTTGGAAGGTGTCACCATGCGTGGGCAAGCAGGGCAGAGAGGACACGGAGACTCCCTGGATTATTTCTTACAGCTTCATGGGAATCCATTACTATCCACAAATAAACAGCTAAATCCAAAGAAAAACCTTGGGAATATCTTAACCTGTCTTTTCAGTGAATGTGCGGAGACAACGGGGCTCTGATGTACAAAAGGGAGGAGGTGGGGAGAGGGGGGAGGCTCCAGCCGCCCTTGTACCTCACCCAGAAATTCGCTCAGAATGGACCAAGGACCTAAATGTCAAAGCTCACATGACTAACCTCCGGGGGAAAGTCTCGGTGGCGCTGGAGAAGGCAAGGTCTCCTGGCTGCGTCGCCAGAAGCAAGACCCGGAGGGGACTCGGTAAACTGAGGGACGCTCGCTGCTCCCGGCAGACCCCTGCCCAGGAGACCCCACCGGCTCTTGACCCGCCTGGTAAAGAGCTCCAACTCCAAACTCGACAAGAAAGCCAACAGTTCAATTCAACAGTTGGCGTAACTTTCAATGGACACGTCAATGGGGAAGACGTGTGTCCTTCCCTCACCGGGTTCTTGCCTCTCCTGGAGGCGCCCCCGTTCCCAGGCTCGCAGCCCGTCCGCCATCAGCACAGCCGTCGGGGCGTCTTCTCTCCGACTCCGTTTCCACAGCCTTCTCCGCTGCCTCCTTCCTCCGACCCTCCTGCCTGCTTTATGAGGACCCCGGTCCCCATCGGGACCCCCAGACAATCCAGGCTGACTCCACTCCCCACCTCAAGACCCTTACTTGGGTCCCACCTGCAAAGTCCCTTTTACCTGGTAAGGTGACCCCTTACATGTGGATTAGGCCTGGAGGTCTCTGGGGGCCATGAGCCAGCCTAACTGTGAACATAGGAGAAAGTATTCCAATATAACGATTCTGTGACAAACCGCCGGAAATTAGCATCAGAACCCTTTCAGATACTTAGAAATAGGTTGAACAAGAAGCATGCTGAAAATTGCAGAGAATCGCTGGGAGAAACCTAAAAAGAACAAACCAGATGACGAGTTGGTCGCGTGCACAGGCTGGACGGGACAAGGCAGGACGCCGCTGCCCACGCCCGCCCCGGGCGAAGCCTCTGCCTCTTTTGGGAGCTGACCGCTCCTGGGTTTGCTCAGCTGTGACCGGGGGCGGCTGGGCGGCCGGAGGGCGACGCGGAGGGAGCTGGCTGCCGTCCTCCAGAGCCGCCCTGCTGCAGACCAGACCCGCGGACGGGGTGGGACAGACGGCGAGGTCCCCGGGTCCACGCCCGATGCGCCAGGGCGAGCGGCCGTGCTGGGCAACCGGGCGCCGGGTTGGAAACGTGAGCCTGACGTCTGCGGCTCGTGGCACGCGGGGACGGACTCCGGCCGGGTCCCATGGTGAAATGCACCATGAATCTTCTAGAAGCACATCTGTGAGCATGCTTCTAGAAAACATTCATGAACTGGGCCCCTTCAGAATTAAAAGTTCATGAAATGATGCTATTAAAAAAGATACCCGCTGGACAGACTTCTGATGAAGGACCTGCATCAGGTACATGAAATCATCCTACAAATTGGAAAACAAACCAATCTAGAAAAATCCAACTGCCAGGGACACACCAGGGCATCGAGAACGAAACACAAGACCCCACCTCACTCTCCCCAGAACGTCCCAAACCGAGGCCTGATGGGAACACGGTCCCCCGGGGCTCCGTCCTGCCTGGGCCTGTGGGGGCTCAGGCAGGGGCAGCGGGCCCGACCCAGCCAACGGGGGCCAGGGGCCAGGCCGGTGGTCCTGGCTCGCAGGATTCAGGGCCGAGGGCCTTCTGTTACAGCACCTCCTGGGGTCCTGAGTCCCCGCCCGCCCGCAGCATTCTGATGGTCCGCATGAGCCCCACCGCCAGGGCTAGGTGACCAGCTGTCCCCATTCCTGGGGAAGGAAGGGTGTCCTGGGACTTTCAGCTCTAAGACCGGCATGGCCACAGGCAGAGAAGGGACTGTCGGTGGTCCTGGGGGCTGGGCAGCCGTCTGGAGGGCGGGGGTGCAGGGTCTGGCCCCGATGTGGGCCTCGCCAGGCTGTCTGCAGCCCAGAAGTGTCTCCAGGACCTCATTTGCAGCTGTGGCCTTCTAGAATCTTCTGGCCTCACCTCTTCCCCCGAGGAGGCCTGCACCTGATGGAGATCTTCTGTCCCCCGAAGGGGGTCCCTTGTCCCGTGGGAAGACTAGAGCAGGGCCCCACCCAAGGACAGGGCAGGGGGTGGGGAGCGAGATGCTGGCGGTGGCCCATGGAAAGGGCGTTTGGGTGACTTCCTGTCTGCACGGAGCTTGTGGCTCGTGGGGAAGGAGTCAGAGCTCTAAGTGGCCCATTGATTGTCAAAGCTCCTCAGCTCCAGGGGCCACAGAGGCGGGGCTTCTCGGCCCATCCGGGGCCTCTGAGCACAGCAGGGCCTCCCTGGGGCCCCCACCAGCCCTGCCTCGGTGCTGTCCCAGCCTCCAGTCCAGGGTCAGAGGCCAGGTCCTGCCTCCGGAATAGAGCCCAGGGCTGGGGGGGCAGGAGCTTCCCCTGCCCTCAGGGCTCCGAGAGCTGCCTGCTCACCCTCCTTGCTGGGGCCCCATGTCTGTCAGGGAGGCTGTCAGGGGGCCCTGGCACCTCTCTGCAGACCCCAAGTCTCCTGAGCAGGTGATGATGGAGAGAGAGCGCCAGTTCAGTCCATGAACGGCTCCGGGTCCCCCGTCGCCACCAGTGCTCCAGCTCTCTGGCCGGTGGGCGTGTCTTCAGAGGAAGGGACACGCACCTGAAACCCCGCCGCCCGCCGCCCAGCAGTCCTGGTGCTGATTTCCTTCGGTGTCTAGTTGGTCATGCTTTTATGAAAATGGGTCCCACGGGCTGTCATCTGGTGTCCTGTGCCCCTGGCTGTCTGGAGGGAGCCGGTGCTGCCCACCCTGCCGCCTGCAGAGGCCAGGCCGAGGGAGGTGGGGTCCCGCAGTCCAGCCTCCGGGCCGGCCAGCCGTGGGGCAGCAATTCAGAGCAGATGTGCACAGAGCCCGGGGGCTGCACACCTGCTCGCCCCTCACGGGCTCCGGGTGTGACTGAGCCTCACAGATTCCAGGTGTGAGCCAGCCTCTGCACACCGGCTTGTGTTTGCAAAGTGGGAGCCTAGGCAGGGTGGTCCGCAGCACCCCGGGTCTCTAGCCCCTGCCACAGTGGGTGTCCGGGCATCTGTGCTCCCAGGGGTGAGCCCCTGCCAGTCACCCACGTGGCGCCACGTGGCCCAGCGCCCCCCACCCTAGCCCCGGGACTCTGCATGCTTCCCGCACTGCTCCTGGACACACGGCCGGCTCCTTAGTTCTCATGCGAAGCTGGGGAGCCTCTGGCCAGGAGGGCGGGGCGCAGGGAGGGCGCCGGGGCGGCCACGGGTCAGGCTCGGAGGAGGGTGCGCACGGCCTCCCTAGGTCTGCAGAGGTCTGAGCAAATTATACAGTTATTTTCTCAAGGAGAGGGGTTGCTTTAATGTTTTAATTAAATAAAAAAAAAACTGGTAAAATATACACCACGTAGAAAGTACCATCTTCCCGCCTCTGAGCGCAGCTCTGGGCACAGAGCGCCTTCACGCTGCTGTGCAGCCGTCCCCACCCTGCATCTCCAGAACTTTCCCTCTTCCCAAACGGGAAATCCTGTCCCCGTGAAACAGGGACCCCAGCCCCTCCCCCAGCCCCGGCGCCCAACACTCTCTGTCTCCGGGAATCTGGGGACTCCAGGGGCCTCGTGTGCGTGGGCCACACGTGAGCATCACGTCCCCGGGTCCACCCACGTTGTGGCAGGTGTCAGGGTGTCCCTCCTCGTCAGGGCCGAGCGCAGTCCGCGGTGCGGACGGACCAGTGCGGTCTCTCTGTTCATCGGCCCACAGAAGCTCCTCCCGTTTCGCTGCTGTCGCTGACGCCGCCCGGAATGCGGGGTGCACATCCGTCTTCAAGACCCTGCTCCCCGCTCCTTTGGGGTCGTCCCGGGATTGGTGCTTTCCTTATTGCCAACGGGGTTTTATACTGAGAAGAATACCTTTAAATTCATGAGAGCATTCGACAGACCCTCCCCACCACACCCCTGCCATGCCGATGTTTATCTTGTTGCGAGGTCAAAGGGACTGACCTGTGTCCACGTGCCCTGGGGACCCACATGAGGGACACGTGGATGACAGCACGCTCTTTCTCCCCTTCCTGGGGATCAGGTGGCCTGGGTCCTGGAGCCCCGGGTGGGCAGACAGCCTGCATATGAGGGTCCATGGTGGGGCCGGGGGGCCCTTAGGGGCAGAGGAGGGGTGCGGGCCGCTCCCCCCAGGACACAGATGTGCTCACCTTCAGGGAACGAACCAGTGGAGTGTCTCCCTCCACGGTCACAGACCCTGGAACTGGGGGTCAGGGTGGGGCCCTGAGGGGGGGCGGTGGCAGGGAGGGGGGTAGGACCTCAGGGGGGTCGGGGGGTAGAGCTGGTGCATCTGTGAGGCCTCGGGCCTCCGGGGCAGGTCTTCAGCAGCCAGCCTTGCTCTCCGGAGGAATTCTGTTTGCCCAGTGATTCAGATTAATAAATACGTGCACGGAGGTTTCAAATCAGTGCAGCCCCACCAGAAAACCAAATTTACTCTCCGCTCCCTTTGTCTTGTGTGGGAGAGCACACCCCTGATCCCCAGCCCGTCCGGCATGAGGGGCTCACCCCCCCCCCCACCACTGGGGCTGCGAGGCTGACCCCAGCAGCAGGTGTCGCCGGATGGCTCTCCCCGGGCTCCCACCCCAGCGGAGCAGGGAGGGACTGGGTCTTCTTTGCCCTGACCAAGGAGGCTCCAGGCCTGGAGGGGCCCGAACCTGCCCCTTCTGTCAACAACACCCACAGATAATCCCCCGCCACTATCAGTGGTTCCCAGGGCCCCGCCCACTTCCTCTTCCAGGCCCTGCGGGTCCCTGTTGAGAAATCACTCCCTATCACCAGATACTCGCGGTGACCGTCTGCGGCTGCCCATTTAGCCACCTGTGACGCCAGCAGCCACGGCACCTGCTTGCTGGGTGGGGGCCGGTGGGGCCACACCCTCCGCCCGGGTGGCCCTTGAGGGGGGCGGGCTGCAGCCGGGGCCGTGGTCCCGGACGATGGACCACCGTCCATCCGGGGCTGAGCTGTGATCTCAGGTGCCGCCCCGGAGGAAGGCTGTGCCCGTGTAACCGCCAGGGCGCAAGATCTGACGTAGGAGGCGCCAGATTCTACACTCGTTCAATGTGCGGAAGGTTCAAGAAATGACACGGTGCGGAGTCAACACCGTTTTCGGAGATGAGGAGGCCCCTGCAAGGCCCTGACTCGCCTGACCTTTCGGGGGGTGGGAGGGAGGACCCCACGTGGGCAGTGGGGCACTTCTGATGACCGGATGAAGCCTGGAGTGTGCCTTGCTGACTCGTGTCCCTGAGCAGCAGGCCCTGTGGTCACTCTTGTCCTGAGTAGGGATCTGAGGCACAGAGAAGGTGGTGCGCTGGTGGGTGCTGGGGCCAGGACACTGCCTTCTCCCAGAACCTGGAGCCCCGTCCCGGGCCAGGCACCTCCCACCTGTGTCGTCCTCAAAGTGGGGTTAGCCACACTTCCTGCCGCTTAGGGGCGTGGGTTTCCGAAGGCTGGAATTGAACAGTGAAGCCCCCGAAGTGGGTTAGAGTTTGGACCCCCGCCAGCAGTGGCTGGAGCCCGGTGGCCCCCTACTCAGGGCCGCCAGGTGTGGGGCCGGCAAAGGGGACCCGGTGGGGTCTGCGGAAGGCATGACTCTGCTCTGAGACGTTGGTCCAAGCCCTGCCTTTTCCTGGGGGAGGCCTGGGGGGGCCTGGCATTGGGGGTGCAGGCGCTGACCTCCACGGTGGGGGGTGTCCTTCACGGGAGAGTGGAATTGGGGTCTCTCCCCACTGCGGCTGTGGGGGAGGCCTGGGTCCCAGCCGCCTGGCCCCTCTGGCAGGACCATCTGTGCCCGCCTCCTCGTCCACTGGCTCCACGGAGCCCAGTTTGAGAACAGCCAGGAGGCTGCCTCCTTTTCCTGCCCAAAGCGGGTCCAGGCCTGCTCTGGGTGGAGGCCCTGCCCTGCAGCCTCACGGAGGAGCATGGCTGGGAGCAGCCCCCGAGGTCCTGCTGGCCACAGCCAAGTGACCCCAACAGCTCTGGGGGTCGCCTGCTTCAGGGCCTTGGCTGTGCCCAGAAACTGGAAGGGAAGTGACAAGCCCAGGGTAGGAACCCGAACAGGGAGCAGGCATGGAAATCGGTGTCCCTCATCCTGGTCATCTTGACCAGTAACTGGGCAGGGGCAGGGCAGGGGCAGGGGCAGGGCAGGGGGGCCAGGGGCAGGCCTTCTATGCTGATGGGCATCAGAGGAACAGAAGAGGAGGGCCTCCGTTCCAGGTGAGGACACCCCCGAGGGAGCTGGGGGCTGCTTCTCTGTCACCCATGTGTCTGAGGACAGAGCTGCAGAGAACATGCCACCCCTAGGGGTCCCAGAGTCTGGACCCCATCTTCCTCCTCACCCCTGCACCCCAGTGGGGCTCTGCTCAGGCTGGATCCTGGGTCCAGCCTCCATGACAAACAGGGCTGTCTGATGGCCCCAGGCTGTGCCAAATCAGAGCCTCCCAGAGTGAGAGCGGTGACAGCAAGCCCCCCCAT